>CAJQZJ010022513.1:0-11545 GCA_907164525.1 Lophiomys imhausi | reverse complement strand
CTTTTTCTCAGCACCCCACGGAACCTTCTCCAAAATCGACCACATAGTTGGTCACAAGGATACTCTCAATAGATACAAGAAAATTGAAATAACACCTTGTATCTTATCAGACCACCACGGAATAAAGCTGGTCTTCAACAGCAAAAGAATCAACAGAAAGCCTACACACACATGGAAATTGAACAGCTCCTTACTGGATGACCACTGGGTCAGGGAAAAAATAAAGAAGGAAATCAAAGACTTCTTAAAATACAACGACAATGAAGAAACAACATACCCAAACCTATGGGATACATTGAAAGCTGTGCTACGAGGAAAGTTCATAGCACTAAGTGCTTTCAAAAAGAAAATCGTGACAGCTCATATTAGTGAACTAACAGCTAAGCTGGGTGAATTGGAAAAAAAGAAACAAACACTCCCAAGAAGAGCAGAAGGCAGGAAATCATCAAACTTAGGGCTGAAATCAACAACTTAGAATCAAAAAGAACTATACAAAGAATCAATGAAACCAAGAGTTGTTTCTTTGAGAAAATCAACAAAATAGACCAACCCCTAGCCAAATTAACTAAAAGGCAAAGGGAAAGAACCCAAATCAACAAAATCAGAAATGAAAAGGGAGAAATAACAACAGACATTGAGGAGATCCAGAAAATATTCGGGCATTACTTTATTTTTTTTATGATAATCACTGATATTCTCTTTATTGATGTTACATCCTACATGATAAATCAAGAAAATAAAAGAAATATCCATACAAACACATTCCTAACACATTTTGACAGAAATACTCATGTCAATTATAAACTCTTTTCTTTTTTTTTTAATACTTTATTTTTTTTTCTTCAAGTTACATCTCAGTAACAAACCCCTCCCTATTCCCCCTTCCTATCACGCCCTTCCCCCCTCTTCCCCCCAGAAGTTTCCCCTTTCAGTCCAACAGATGTTACCTTCTCTTATAACAGTAAGTATTATACAAAACAATAGATATAAATATGCCACATTTATGAGAGTTAAATGGCCCAGTATACCTTCCCAATGTCCACTTTATACATATTTGGCCCCTGACTTTAACATTCTACTATCTAACCAACTGCATGAGTTTAAAGGTCTATATGTGACTCAACATTCATACTATCTTGCAACACACTTTTAAGAGTATCTTCTTAGATCTATACCACCCTCTTGATTCCTAAAAAGTTCAAAATTTAACTATGAGACTCTAGATGTCTATTCTTCAACCACCTCAGAGACCTGAGAGAGATAAATATATTTGCTTATATAGGAAGTGCAGGGCCTGCAGCTTCCAAAACTATGAAAGAACATACCAATGACTGCCTGGACAGTTCCCATTTTCTCTCCATACATTCCAGAATCAATATTCAGCCTTTGGGTCCTGTTTCTCTGACAGATATTTGTTGTAGAGCAGGGATTATGAAGGACTTAATTACCCTGTCTTGGCAGAGTTAGGCTGTCGAATTCCCTGCTACCAAGTTTTGTCCTTTTTGGACAGCAGTCTGTCTGCAGTTGGTGCAAGGGATTTTTTCATGCCAAGAGAAAGGTTTGCCACTAATTCAACCATCTTACAGTGGAGGTTCTTCGATGCTTATCTTCTACTTGGAGTAGAATAGGGGGTGCTGTCAGGCGCTGATATGTCTCGATATCAAAAAAAAATCTTGATTTAAGATAACATCTTTGAATGCCATATTCTGCAGATCTCTTGGGGTTTTTGAAGATGCCCTATCCATCTCTTGTATTTAGATAAGCAAATGTTGCTTGTCTCTTAGCAACTTGATTACTGGGTAGTTTAGCGATTATCTGTGATAGACTGTCATAATAGCTAACCAAGTGACATGTTTGCATGACTAGGAGTTTGTTTTAACTATCCTAGACCGTTTTAGACGGTTGGTATCAAGAGGTCAGAGCTTCACATTTTATTTTTAAGTATATCTAGTTATGATACCATTAGGAAGCGTTACCTTTAAATTTGTATCAATATACAAAGATCCATTCAATTGTGGTTAAATATACTCTTAATTATGTATTAATATACCAAGATCAATGCCTATGTACCCAATATAATCTTAATATTACGTCCATATGCAAGGGTCAACACCATTGTGGCCAACTATAATCTTAATTTTGTATCAATATACACAGATCAATACCGATGTAATCCAATACAATCTTATTTTGCACAATAAACAATGGTCAATACCACTTTAGCCAAATAAACTACTAATTTTGTATCAATATACAAAGGTATAAGGGCATATTCAATAAATTGTCCCTTCTTCTTGGACCTTCCTGTGCTATGTCTATATCTCATTTTTCTCAAGCCCATGCACTCCTACATAGGAGAGGAAGAAGGATACAGAAAAGGAAAAGTAGGAATACCCTGGGGCTATCCTCCAAAACCCATTAAGACAGGACCATTTATCAGCTTGTAGTCTCTTCCCCTACATAACAGAGTTTTCAGTTATCCTTCAAATAACCAAAAAGAAGGGCGGAGAAACACCTTCCCCACCCTCTGGGCATGGGACGTCGCTCTCTTAAAGTGACTTCCTGCTGATTTGGGTCGTAGTAGACATGTTTGGGGCCCGAACCCAAATGGAAAAATTATTAAAAATGTTAGTACACTTCTTTTATGTTCAGTCCTTCTGTTCTCAGCTGTTTAGATGACCTAAGGGGTTTGTAGACAGAAGCTGATCTTGCAGGTTTCACTGAGGTTCCTGCCGGGGCATTGTGTAGAGCTGAGCGGTCCCAGTGACATTGGATTGCTGTGGTGGTTGCAGGCCCCCGATGGAGACAGCTATTGAGGAAGTCTGCCAGGCAGAATCAACTGGGTCACTCTTCCTCCTTGGTGCCTGATTCTGCTCTCTGCTGAGGATTCCGCTGTCCAGCCGTCCTCGGGCTCCCCTAATGGACGCTTCGATTCTCCTGGAACGATAAGAACAGAGCCCTGCCCCAATCCCAACCCTAGGACAATTGCCCTCTTTTTTTGGGGGGGGATGAGGGGGCTAGGTAGTACTTCTCCTGAAGCTAATGTGGCCTTCTGACAACATACAAAGCGTTATCTTTCAATCCGCTTTGAAGAAGAAATCATTCTGTCACCTTGGAGCTAAACCAGCTCTAGTGTATATATTTTGAGATCCCAAAGGACAATCTTCCTGCATCGAGAAGGCCTTTTGTAAGTAACCTCCAAACCTAGGTCCCTCAAAATCCCATGTGTGTGTCTCTGAACTCTAATTATTGGGATCAGGGACCTGTGTTTCCCATCTGAAGGGATCAAAGATGTGTTCCACCACTCTTGGATTGAAGTCTTTCTCTATTTAGAGTTTGCCCTGCATCAGGCTGACCCTGAGTTCTGGGATCTGGCCGTTTCTGTCTCCAGTGTGCTGGGAGCTGGGACCAAGTGTGTACTCTTCTTGAATGGTGGTACCAAGAGTATGCACCCTCACCACCCCGCTCCGTATGACTCCAGAATACATAAGACCACCAACTCTACCATGCTCCGTCTCCGCTGAAGTCAAAGGCATGGGCCAATACCACAATTCTCTTGTATTTTACCTTAGCTCCACGTCTTCTCTACACCTGGAGGTCTGCAAAACCAGGCCAAATGGCTGTATCCTCTGTTCCATTCACAGTGTTTCAGCCCTGCCCCCTGCCTTTTTATTTATTTATTTATTTATTTATTTATTTATTTTTTAGTTAATAAATTTATTTGTTTGTTGCTTCAAGTTACATCCTTATCATATTGTCCTCTTTTCCCACTTCCCAGCCCCACCCTCCCATACTCTACCCCCTGACCCTTCCGTCTTGTTCCTCCAGTGTGGAGTGTCCCTGCCTAACATTCTCTCACCACAGATCAGGAGTCATATGAGGGCCAAGAGCCTCTTCATTCACCGGGGGCCTACGAGGCAGTATTGCCAGTGAATGGTGTCTCATTGCTACTGGGGGAATACTAAAAAAAAGACCAACAAACACACAAACCCACAAAAACAAAGAATATCAACAAAAAAAAGAGAGTAAAAAGAGAAGAGAAAAGGAAAAAGAAAAAAGAAAAAAAGAAGGAAAAAGAAAAAGATAAAAAAAAATTATGTCCTTGTTCCTTTTGATGTGTTGGTTGTCGTACAGATATCCTGTACGATATAGTTAAATCCTACTATAAGTGAATAGATGCCATGTGCATCCTTCTGAGACTGGGTTAGCTCACTCAGGATGAGCTCCACTAGATCCATCCATTTGGTTGAAAATTGCTTGATTTCATTGTTTCTGATAGCTGAGTAATATTCCATTGTATAGATGTACCACAGTTTTTTAATCCATTCTTCAGTTGAGGGACATCTGGGTTGTTTCCAATTTCTAGCTATTATAAATAGGCTGCTATGAACATAGATGAGGAGACATCCCTATGTCTCCGTGAGAGGTCCTTTGGGTGTATACCCAGAAGTGGTATGGCTGGGTCCTGAGGCAAAGTTATTCCTAGATTTGTAAGATATCGCCAAACAGACCTCCATAGTGGTTGCACAAGCCTGCACTCCCACCAGCAATGGAGTAGGGTTCCCCTTTCTTCACACCATCGCCAGCATGTGCTATCATTTGAGCTCTTTATCTTAGCCATTCTAACAGGTGTTAGGTGGAATCTCAGGGTCATCTTGAGTTGCATTTCTCTGATGATTAAGGATGTTGAACATTTCCTCAGGTGTCTCTCAGCCCTTAGGGATTCCTCCTTTGTGAATTCTCTATTTAGCTCCATCTCCCATTTTTCGATTCGATTATTTGGTTTCTTGGCATTTAGTTTCTTGAGTTCTTTGTAGATTTTAGATAATAGCCCTCTATCAGATGTGGGGTTGGTGAAGTTTTTCTCCCAGTCTGTTGGTTGCCATTTTGTTCGAATGACAGTGTCCTTTGCTTTACAGAAGCTTTTCAGTTTCATGAGGTCCCATTTATTGATTGTTGATCTCAGGTCCTGAGCTGTTGGTGTTCTGTTCAGGAAGTTGTCACCTGTGCCAATGAGTTCGAGGGTTTCTCCTACTTTATCTTCTAGTATCATTAGTGTGGTTGGCCTTATGTTAAGGTCTTTGATCCACTTGGAATTAAGTTTTGTACAAGGTGATAGGTATGGGTATAATTTCATTCTTTTGCGAGTGGGCATCCAGTTGGACCAGTACCATTTGTTGAAGATGCTGTCCTTCTTCCATTGTGTGTTTTTGGCTTCTTTGTCAAAGATTAGTTGGCCATAGGTGTGTGGATCCATGTTTGGGTCTTCAATTGGATTCCATTGATCCACTGGTCTGTTTCTATACCAGTACCATGCTGTTTTTATTACTGTTGCTCTGTAGTACAGCTTGAAATATGGGATGGTGATACCTCCAGATGTTTTGTCATTGGACAGGATTGATTTAGCTATTCTGGGCTTTTTGTTGTTCCATATGAAGTTGAGAATAGCTTTTTCCAGGTCTATAAAGAATTGTGTTGGTATTTTGTTAGGAATTGCATTAAATCTATATATTGCTTTTGGTAGGATAGCCATTTTTATTATGTTGATCTTTCCTATCCATGAGCATGGGAGATCTTTCCTTCTTCTAAAGGCCTCTTCCATTTCTTTCTTCAGGGGCTTGAAGTTCTTGTTATAGAGATCCTTTACATATTGGTTAGAGTTACCCCCAGGTATTTTATGTTGTTTGTGGCTATTGTGAAGGGGGTTGTTTCTCTTATTTCATTCTCGGTATATTTGTTTGTTGTACAAAAAAGGGCTTCTGATTTTTTTGAGTTAATTTTGTATCCAGCCACCTTGCTGAAGTTGTTTATCAGCTGTAAGAGTTCTTTGGTGGAGTTTTTGGGGTAGCTTATGTATACTAACATACCATCTGCGAATAGGGATAATTTGACTTGTTCATTTCCAATTTTTACCCCTTTGATCTCCTTTAGTTGTCTTATTGCTCTAGAAAGGACTTCAAGTACTATATTGAAGAGATATGGTGAAAGTGGACATCCTTGTCTTGTCCCTGAGTTTAGAGGAAGTGCTTCAAGCTTCTCTCCATTTCATTTGATGTTGGCAACTGGCTTGCTGTATATTGCCTTTATTATTTCTAGGTATGGTCCTTATATGCCCGTTCTCTCCAGAACTTTTAGCATGAAGGGGCGTTGGATTTTGTCAAATGCTTTTTCTGCATCTAATGCATCTTGCATCAGCAAGATTATCATGTGTTTTTTTTCTTTCATCTTGTTTATGTGGTGAATTACATTGATAGACTTTCGTATATTGAAACATCCCTGCATTCCAGGGATGAAGCCTACTTGATCATGGTGTATGATACTTTTGATGTGTTCTTGAATTCGGTTTGCTAGTATTTTATTAAGTATTTTTGCATCTATGTTCATGAGGGGGATTGGTCTGAAGTTCTCTTTCTTCGTTGGGTCTTTGGGTGGTTTAGGAATCAGAATGACAGTGGCCTCATAGAATGAGTTTGGCAGTGATCTTTCTGTTTCTATGATGTGGAAGAATTTGAAAAGTAATGGTGTTAGTTCCTCTTTGAAGGTCTGGTAGAATTCCGTGCTAAAGCCACCTGGCCCTCGGCTTTTTTTGGTTGGGAGATTATTAATGACTGTTTCTATTTCCTTAGGTGTTATTGGGCTGTTTAAGATGTTAATCTGATCTTGATTTAGTTTTGGTAGGTGGAATTTATCGAGGAAATTGTCCATTTCGCTTCAGTTTTCAAATTTAGTGGAATATAGATTTTTAAAGTAGGACCCGAATATTTTCTGGATCTCCTCAATGTCTGTTGTTATTTCTCCCTTTTCATTTCTGATTTTGTTGATTTGTGTTCTTTCCCTTTGCCTTTTAGTTAATTTGGCTAGGGGTCTGTCTATTGTGTTGATGTTCTCAAAGAACCAACTCTTGGTTTCATTGATTCTTTGTATAGTTCTTTTTGATTCTAAGTTGTTGATTTCAGCTCTAAGCTTGATGATTTCCTGTCTTCTGCTCTTCTTGGGAGTGTTGCTTCTTTTTTTTCCAATTCACCCAGCTTAGCTGTTAGTTCACTAATATGAGCTGTCACAATTTTCTTTTTGAAAGCACTTAGTGCTATGAACTTTCCTCGTAGCACAGCTTTCAATGTATCCCATAGGTTTGGGTATGTTGTGTCTTCATTGTCGTTGGATTTTAAGAAGTCTTTGATTTCCTTCTTTATTTCCTCCCTGACCCAGTGGTCATCCAGTAAGGAACTGTTCAATTTCCATGTGTGTGTAGGCTTTCTGTTGATTCTTTTGCTGTTGAAGACAAGCTTTATTCCGTGGTGGTCTGATAAGATACAAGGTGTTATTTCAATTTTCTTGTATCTATGGAGACTATCCTTGTGACCAACTATGTGGTCGATTTTGGAGAAGGTTCCGTGGGGTGCTGAGAAAAAGGTGTATTCCTTTGTGTTTGGGTGAAACGTTCTGTAGATATCTGTTAGGTCCATTTGTTTCATGATCTCTGTTAGACTCAATATTTCTCTGTTTGTCTTCTGTCTTGATGATCTGTCCTTTGCTGTGAGTGGGGTGTTGAAGTCTCCCACTACTAATGTGTTGTGATCGACGCGCGCTTTAAGTTTTAGAAGTGTTTCTTTTACGAAAGTAGTTGCCTTTGTATTTAGGGCATAGATGTTCAGTATTGAGATTTCCTCTTGATGAATATTCCCTTTCATGAGTATATAGTGCCCTTCTTTGTCTTTCTTCATTAACTTCAGTTGGAAGTCTGTTTTGTTTGATATTAGGATGGCTACTCCAGCTTGCTTCCTGGGTCCATTTGCTTGGAAAACCTTTTCCCAGCCCTTTACTCTGAGGCAGTGTCTATCTTTCGTAGTTAGATGTGTCTCTTGTATACAGCATAAGGAAGGGTCTTGCTTGCGGATCCACTCTGTAAACTTATGTCTTTTTATTGGAGAGTTGAGTCCATTGATGTTGATGGATATTAGTGACCTGGGGTTGTTATTTCCCATTAGTTTGGTATAGGTGGTGGTCCTGTGCCTCTTTTGGTTTAGTTGCTGAGGGGTTTTCTATTCCCTTTGTTTTCTTGGGTGGAGTTTTCTTCTCTGGGTTGGGATTTTCCTTCTAGGATTTTCTGTAGGGCTGGGTTTGTGGGTAGATATTGTTTAAATTTGATTTTGTCATGGAATATCTTGTTTTCTCCATCTATGTTGATAGAGAGTTTTGCTGGGTACAGTAGTCTGGCTGGGCACCTATGATCTCTTAGGACTTGTAGTATATCTGACCTTCTAGCTTTTAACGTTTCTGGGGAGAAGTCAGGTGTAATTCTGATGGGTCTGCCATTGTATGTGACTTGACCTTTTTCTCTTACAGATTTTAATATTCTTTCTTTGTTCTTTACATTTGGGGTTTCAATTATTATGTGGCGAGAGGAGTTTCTTTTCTGGTCTAATCTGTTTGGTGTTCTGTAAGCCTCTTGGATTTTTATTGGCATCTCTTTTTTCAGGTTTGGGAAGTTTTCCTCTATGATTTTGTTGAAGATATTTCCTGGACCTTGGAGTCAGGAGTCCTCTCTTTCCTTTATACCTATAATTCTTAGGTTCCGTCTTTTCATTGAGTCCCTGATTTCTTGGATGTTGTGGGTGAGAGATTTTTTAGCCTTCTCATTTTCTTTGGATGTTGTACTGATTTCTTCCACTGAATCTCCCATGCCTGAGATCCTGTCTTCCATCTCTTGCATCCTATTGTTGATACTCACATCCGTAGTTCCTGTTCTCTTCCCTTGGTTCTCCACTTCCTCTTTTAACTCTGACTGTGTTTTCTTTATTGTTTCTATTTCTATTTTCATGTCTTGTATGGTTTTGTTCGTTTTGTACAATTCCTTCTCCAGCTTGCTTGTTTTTGTATGAAAATCTTTCATGGCTTTTTCCTTTTCCTGTTCAAGCTCTGTCACCTTGGCTTGGAGCTCTTTAATGGTGTTGTTCCTTGTTTTGATTTGTAGAATTGTGGCTTCTTTGAATTCCTTCATAGATTTAAGTTCTTCTTGCAGGGACTCTATCACTTTCCATATTGCAGAATTGTCAATGTTTTCATGTGTTTCTGTTGGTGTGTGGTCATCCGAATTGGATGAGCTAGGATGATTCTGCTTTGTTGGAGTCATAATTCCTTTATTTCTATTTTTTTTGACCTTTCGCCATTGGATGCATTTAGCTGTCTGTTTTCTGTGCTTGGAACCACAGTGGATGATTTGGTGCATGGGACGAATTACTTGGCTATCTGTCCTTGCTTACAGGGGGATTTCAAGGTCACTGTGGTTTTAATCACCTGAGGCACTGTGAGCTGGTGCAGCCTATTCCCAGGTTTTGGGTAATGGACCAGGATTGTTTCACTGCTCCCAATTCAGACTTCCCTATGTTGCACTCTGAGATATCAGCCTGTAATGGTTCTGATGGTATGGGCCTGTTTGCCCAGGCACAGATCCTGTGGGCTTTGTTTGTTGTCACGGAGGCTGACAGGGTCTGGCTCCACACCTAATATGTTTGGATTTTCCAGGATACAGCTATGGACCCGATTTCTGGTTTCTCTCTAGGCTTCTCACCACAGGGCTGGACTCTGTGCCTGATTCCCTTCCTGTCTGTGCTGCCACGGGTCCCATGGGTACCCCAAGCTCCGGATCCTCCGGCTGCCTGAGTGGACCTCTCGTCCCAGCAGCTCAGCTGTGGGTGCTCGGATCTCTGGCCCTGCCCACACCTGTCTCTCTCCCCAGATGACCTGCCGTGGGTTCGCGGGGATTAGGCCCTGCCAGCCGTGCTCCCTCCCCAGCTGCGCTACCATAATGTGTGGGATTCAGCCCCTCCCTCCGCCTTTGTGTTCCCAGCTTCCCACGCTCTCTCGGGACCTCTTGCCCTCTGCTTCATGAACGGCTGCCGACCACCCTTTGAGCTCCCTGTTTGTTCCTTGCTAAGCCTTCCACTATCTCGCAAAGTTTTTTAAGTGGGTATAAGTTCAACCTGATGTGTGGGGATGCCAATAGGCCAGCGATCTATGGCCAAGTGGACCCTGATTCTGCCTGCTGTAAGTTGGGATTGATCTTACCAGGCGCCTCTCCAAATGGGAGTTCCCGAATCCCGGGTTCAGTGGCTGTGAGAGATGGGGAGAGTCTTGCCCTGGGACTTTTAACAGTCCTTTGGGAGCTGTGAGTGTTCCCGAGGGGGCGGGGGTGTCTAGCCCCTCTGGTTTTTGAACAGTGCCCAATAACTCTGTGTTTTTTATGGCTCTTTTTTCCCCGTGTTCAAAATATGTCAGTGTAGGTTGCCACCATCTTGGCCCGCTCGGGCATTACTTTAAAAATCTATATTCCACTAAATTTTAAAACCTAAGCAAAATGGACAATTTCCTCGATAAATTCCACCTACCAAAACTAAATCAAAATCAGATTAACAGCTTAAACAGCCCAATAACACCGAAGGAAATAGAAACAGTCATTAATAATCTCCCAACCAAAAAAAGTCCAGGGCCAGATAGCTTTAGCACGGAATTCTACAGGACCTTCAAAGAGGAAGTAACACCATTACTTTTCAAACTCTTCCACCGCATAGAAACAGAAAGAACACTACCAAACTCATTCTATGAGGCCACTGTCATTCTGATTCCTAAACCACAAAGACCCAACAAAGAAAGAGAACTTCAGACCAATCTCCCTCATGAACATAGATGCAAAAATACTTAATAAAATACTAGCAAACCGAATTCAAGAACACATCAAAAGTATCATACACCATGATCAAGTAGGCTTCATCCCTGGAATGCAGGGATGGTTCAATATACGAAAGTGTATCAATGTAATTCATCACATAAACAAGTTGAAGGAAAAAAACCACATGATAATCTCGCTAGATGCAGAAAAAGCATTTGACAAAATCCAACACCCCTTCATGCTAAAAGTTCTGGAGAGAACGGGCATACAAGGACCATACCTAGAAATAATAAAGGCAATATCCAGCAAGCCAGTAGCCAACATCAAATGAAATGGAGGGAAGCTTGAAGCATTTCCTCTAAACTCAGGGACAAGACAAGGATGTCCACTTTCACCATATCTCTTCAATATAGTACTTGAAGTCCTTGCTAGAGCAATAAGACAACTAACGGAGATCAAAAGGATAAAAATTGGAAATGAAGAAGTCAAATTATCCCTATTCGCAGATGATATGTTAGTATACATAAGCGACCCCAAAAACTCCACCAAAGAACTCTTACAGCTGATAAACAACTTCAGCAAGGTGGCTGGATACAAAATTAACTCAAAAAAATCAGAAGCCCTTTTTTGTACAACAAACAAATATACCGAGAAAGAAATAAGGGAAACAACCCCCTTCACAATAGCCACAAACAACACAAAATACCTGGGGGTAACTCTAACCAAGCATGTAAAGGACTTACATAACAAGAACGTCAAGCCCCTGAAGAAAGAAATGGAAGAGGCTTTTAGAAGATGGAAAGATCTCCCATGCTCATGGATAGGTAAGATCAACATAATAAAAATGGCTATCCTACCAAAAGCAATATATAGATT
>CAJQZJ010022508.1:59456-91897 GCA_907164525.1 Lophiomys imhausi | reverse complement strand
GACCATTTATCAGCTTGTAATCTCTTCCCCTAAATATCGGAGTTTTCAGTTATCCTTCAAATAACCAAAAAGAAGGGCAGAGAAACACCTTCCCCACCCGCTGGGCATGGGATGTCGCTCTCTTAAAGTGACTTCCTGCTGATTTGGGTCATAGTAGACCTGTTTGGGGCCCGAACTCAAATGGAAAAAATGGTTAAAAATGTTAGTACACTCCTTTTATGTTCAGTCCTTCTGTTCTCAGCTGTTTAGATGACCTAAGGGGTTTGTAGGCAGAAGCTGATCTTGCAGGCTTCACTGAGGTTCCTGCCGGGGTATTGTGTAGAGCTGAACGGTCCCAGCGACATTGGATTGCAGTGGTGGTTGCAGGCCCCAATGGAGACAGCTATTGAGGAAGTCTGCCAGGCAGAATCAACTGGGTCACTCATCCTCCTTGGTGCCTGATTCTGCTCTCTGCTGAGGTTTCTGCTGTCCATCCGTCCCTGGGCTCCCCTAATGGACGCTTCGATTCTCCTGGAAAGATAAGAACAGAGCCCTGCCCCAATCCCAACCCTGGGACAATTGCCCTCTTTTTTTTTTAGGGGGGGGGGCTAGGTAGTACTTCTCCTGAAGCAAATTTGGCCTTCCGACAACATACAAAGCGTTATTTTTCAATCCGGGTAAAAGAAGAAATCATTCTGTCACTTTGGAGCTAAACCAGCTCTGGTGTATATATTTTGAGATCCCAAAGGACATTCTGCCTGCATCGAGAAGGCCTTTTGTAAGTAATCTCCAAACCTAGGTCCCTCCAAATCCCATGTGTGTGTCTCTGAACTCTAATTATTGGAATCAGAGACCTGTGTTTCCCATCTGAAGGGATCAAAGATGTGTTCCACCACTCCTGGATCGAAGTCTTTCTCTATTTAGGGTTTGCCCTGCATCAGGCTGACCCTGAGCTCCAGGATCTGCCCGTTTCTGTCTCCAGTGTGCTGGGAGCTGGGACCAAGGGTGTACTCTTCTTGAATGGTGGGACCAAGAGTATGCACCCTCACCACCCCGCTCTGTATGACTCCAGAATACATAAGACCACCAACTCTACGGTGCTCCCCCCGTCTCCGCTGAAGTCAAAGGCATGGGCCAATACCACAATTCTCTTGTATTTTACCTTAGTTCCACGTCTTCTCGACACCTGGAGGTCTGCAAAACCAGGCCGAATGGCTGTATCCTCTATTCCATTCACAGTGTTTCAGCCCTGCCACCTGCCTTTTTTTTATTTATTTTTTTTTTTTTAGTTAATAAATTTATTTGTTTGTTGCTTCAGGTTACATCCTTATCATATTGTCCTCTTTTCCCGCTTCCCAGCCCCACCCTCCCATGCTCTAACCCCTGACCCTTCCACCTTGTTCCTCTGGGATGGAGTGTCCCTGCCTAACAGTGTCTCACCACAGATCAGGAGTCACATGAGGGCCAAGAGCCTCTTCATTCTCTGGGGGCTTACGAGGCAGTACTGCCAGTGAAAGGTGTCTCCTTGCTGCTGGGGGAATACTAAAAAAAAAGACCAACAAACACACAAACCCACAAAAACAAAGAATATCCACAAAAAAAGAGAGGAAAAAGAGAAGGGAAAAGGAAAAAGAAAAAAGAAAAAAAGAAGGAAAAAGAAAAAGATAAAAAAAAGATTTATGTCCATGTTCCTTTTGGTGTGTTGGTTGTAGTACAGATATCCTGTATGATATAGTTAAAATCCTACTATAAGTGAATAGATGCCATGTGCATCCTTCTGAGACTGGGTTAGCTCACTCAGGATGAGCTCCTCTAGATCCATCCATTTGGTTGCAAATTGCATGATTTCATTGTTTCTGATAGCTGAGTAATATTCCATTGTATAGATGTACCACAATTTTTTAATCCATTCTTCAGTTGAGGGACATCTGGGTTGTTTCCAATTTCTAGCTATTACAAATAAGGCTGCTATGAACATAGATGAGGAGACTTCCCTATGTCTCCCTGAGAGGTCCTTTGGGTGTATACACAGAAGTGGTGTGGCTGGGTCCTGAGGCAAGGTTATTCCTAGATTTCTAAGATATCGCCAGACAGACCTCCATAGTGGTTGCACAAGCCTGCACTCCCACCAGCAATGGAGTAGGGTTCCCCTTTCTCCACACCCTCGTCAGCATGCGCTATCATTTGAGCTCTTTATCTTAGCCATTCTAACAGGTGTTAGGTGGAATCTCAGGGTCGTCTAGAGTTGCATTTCTCTGATGATTAAGGATGTTGAACATTTCTTCAGGTGTCTCTCAGCCCTTAGGGATTCCTCCTTTGTGAATTCTCTATTTAGCTCCATCTCCCATTTTTTGAATGGATTATTTGGTTTCTTGGCATTTAGTTACTTGAGTTCTTTGTAGATTTTAGATAATAGCCCTCTATCAGATGTGGGGTTGGTGAAGATTTTCTCCCAGTCTGTTGGTTGCCGTTTTGTTCGAATGACAGTGTCCTTTACCTTACAGAAGCTTTTCAGTTTCATGAGGTCCCATTTATTGATTGTTGATCTCAGGTCCTGAGCTGTTGGTGTTATGTTCAGGAAGTTGTCACCTATGCCAATGAGTTCGAGGGTTTCTCCTACTTTTTCTTCTAGTGTCTTTAGTGTGGCTGGCCTTATGTTAAGGTCTTTGATCCACTTGGAATTAAGTTTTGTACAAGGTGATAGGTATGGGTCTAATTTCATTCTTTTGCAAGTGGACATCCAGTTGGACCAGCACCATTTGTTGAAGATGCTGTCCTTCTTCCATTGTGCGGTTTTGGCTTCTTTGTCAAAGATTAGTTGGCCATAGGTGTGTGTGTCCATGTTTGGGTCTTCAATTCGATTCCATTGATCCACTGGTCTGTTTCTATACCAGTACCATGCTGTTTTTATTACTGGTGCTCTGTAGTACAGCTTGAAATCTGGGATGGTGATACCTCCAGATGTTTTTTCATTGTACAGGATTGATTTAGCTATTCTGGGCTTTTTGTTGTTCCATATGAAGTTGAGAATAGCTTTTCCCAGGTCTATAAAGAATTGTGTTGGTATTTTGATAGGAATTGCATTGAATCTATATATTGCTTTTGGTAGGATAGCCATTTTTATTATGTTGATCTTACCTATCCATGAGCATGGGAGATCTTTCCATCTTCTAAAGTCCTCTTCCATTTCTTTCTTCAGGGGCTTGAAGTTCTTGTTATATAGGTCCTTTACATGCTTGGTTAGAGTTACCCCCAGGTATTTTATGTTGTTTGTGGCTATTGTGAAGGGGGTTGTTTCCCTTATTTCTTTCTCGGTATATTTATTTGTAGTATAAAGAAGGGCTTCTGATTTTTTTTGAGTTAATTTTGTATCCAGCCACCTTGCTGAAGTTGTTTATCAGCTGTAAGAGTTCTTTGGTGGAGTTTTTGGGGTCGCTTATGTATACTAACATATCATCTGCGAATAGGGATAATTTGACTTCTTCATTTCCAATTTTTATCCCTTTGATCTTCTTTAGTAGTCTTATTGCTCTAGCAAGGACTTCAAGTACTATATTGAAGAGATATGGTGAAAGTGGACATCCTTGTCTTGTCCCTGAGTTTAGAGGAAATGCTTCAAGCTTCTCTCCATTTAATTTGATGTTGGCTACTGGCTTGCTGTATATTGCCTTTATTATTTGTAGGTATGGTCCTTGTATGCCCGTTCTCTCCAGAACTTTTAGCATGAAGGGGTGTTGGATTGTGTCAAATGTTTTTTCTGCATCTAGCGAGATTATCATGTGGATTTTTCTTTCAACTTGTTTCTGTGGTGAATTACATTGATAGACTTTCATATATTGAACCATCCCTGCATTCCAGGGATGAAGCCTACTTGATCATGGTGTATGATACTTTTGATGTGTTCTTGAATTTGGTTTGCTAGTATTTTATTAAGTATTTTTGCATCTATGTTCATGAGGGAGATTGGTCTGAAGTTCTCTTTCTTTGTTGGGTCTTTGTGTGGTTTAGGAATCAGAATGACAGTGGCCCCATAGAATGAGTTTGGCAGTATTCTTTCTGTTTCTATGTGGTGGAGGAGTTTGAAAAGTAATGGTGTTAGTTCCTCTTTGAAGGTCCTGTAGAATTCCGTGCTAAAGCCATCTGTCCCTGGGCTTTTTTTTTGGTTGGGAGATTATTAATGACTGTTTCTATTTCCTTGGGTGTTATTGGGCTGTTTAAGCTGTTAATCTGATTTTGATTTAGTTTTGGTAGGTGGAATTTATCGAGGAAATTGTCCATTTCGCTTAGGTTTTCAAATTTAGTGGAATATAGGTTTTTAAAGTAATGCCCCAATATTTTCTGGATCTCCTCAATGTCTGTTGTTATTTCTCCCTTTTCATTTCTGATTTTGTTGATTTGGGTTCTTTCCCTTTGCCTTTTAGTTAATTTGGCTAGGGGTCTGTCTATTTTGTTGATTTTCTCAAAGAACCAACTCTTGGTTTCATTGATTCTTTGTATAGTTCTTTTTGATTCTAAGTTGTTGATTTCAGCCCTAAGTTTGATGATTTCCTGCCTTCTGCTCTTCTTGGGAGTGTTTGTTTCTTTTTTTTCCAATTCACCCAGCTTAGCTGTTAGTTCACTACCATGAGCTTTCACAATTTTCTTTTTGAAAGCACTTAGTGATATGAACTTTCCTCGTAGCACAGCTTTCAATGTATCCCATAGGTTTGGGTATGTTGTGTCTTCATTGTCGTTGGATTTTAAGAAGTCTTTGATTTCCTTCTTTGTTTCTTCCCTGACCCAGTGGTCATCCAGTAAGGAGCTGTTCAATTTCCATGTGTGTGTAGGCTTTCTGTTGATTCTTTTGCTGTTGAAGACCAGGTTTATTCCGTGGTGGTCTGATAAGATACAAGGTGCTATTTCAATTTTCTTGTATCTAGTGAGACTATCCTTGTGACCAACTATGTGGTCGATTTTGGAGAAGGTTCCGTGGGGTTCTGAGAAAAAGGTGTATTCCTTTGTGTTTGGGTGAAACGTTCTGTAGATATCTGTTAGGTCCATTTGTTTCATGATCTCTGTTAGCCTCAATATTTCTCTGTTTGTCTTCTGTCTTGATGATCTGTCCATTGTTGTGAGTGGGGTGTTGAAGTCTCCCACTACTAATGTGTTGTGATCGATGTGCGCTTTAAGTTTTAGAAGTGTTTCTTTTACGAAAGTAGGTGCCCTTGTATTTGGGGCATAGATGTTCAGTATTGAGATTTCCTCTTGATGAATATTCCCTTTAATGAGTATATAATGCCCTTCTTTGTGTTTCTTCATTAACTTCATTTAGAAGTCTGTTTTGTTTGATATTAGGATGGCTACTCCAGCTTTTTTCCTGGGTCCATTTGCTTGGAAAACCTTTTCCCAGCCCTTTACTCTGAGGCAGTGTCTATCTTTCGTAGTTAGATGGGTCTTTTGTATACAGCATAAGGAAGGGTCTTGCTTGCGGATCCACTCTGTAAACCTATGTCTTTTTATTGGGGAGTTGAGTCCATTGATGTTGATGGATATTAGTGACCTGGGGTTGTTATTTCCCATTAGTTTGGTATAGATGGTAGTCCTGTGCCTCTTTTGGTTTAGTTGCTGATGGGTTTTCTATTCCCTTTGTTTTCTTGGGTGGAGTTTTCTTCTCTGGGTTGGGATTTTCCTTCTAGGATTTTCTGTAGGGCTGGGTTTGTGGGTAGATATTGTTTAAATTTGATTTTGTCATGGAATATCTTGTTTTCTCCATCTATGTTGATAGAGAGTTTTGCTGGGTAAAGTAGTCTGGCTGGGCACCTATGATCTCTCAGGACTTGTAGTATATCTGACCAGTCCCTTCTAGCTTTTAAAGTTTCTGAGGAGAAGTCAGGTGTAATTCTGATGGGTCTGCCATTGTATATGACTTGACCTTTTTCTCTTACAGCTTTTAATATTCTTTCTTTGTTCTCTACATTTGGAGTTTCAATTATTATGTGGCGAGAGGAGTTTCTTTTCTGGTCTAATCTGTTTGGTGTTCTGTAAGCCTCTTGGATTTTTATTGGCATCTCTTTTTTCAGGTTTGGGAAGTTTTCCTCTATGATTTTGTTGAAGATATTTCCTGGACCTTGGAGTCAGGAGTCCTCTCTTTCCTCTATACCTATAATTCTTAGGTTCCATCTTTTCATTGAGTCCTTGATTTCTTGGATGTTGTGGGTGAGATATTTTTTAGCCTTCTCATTTTCTTTGGATGTTGTACTGATTTCTTCCACTGAATCTTCTATGCCTGAGATCCTGTCTTCCATCTCTTGCATCCTATTGTTGATACTCACCTCCATAGTTCCTGTTCTCTTCCCTTGGTTCTCCACTTCCTCTTTTAACTCTGACTGTGTTTTCTTTATTGTTTCTATTTCTATTTTCATGTCTTGTATGGTTTTGTTCGTTTTGTACATTTCCTTCTCCAGCTTGCTTGTTTTTGTATGAAAATCTTTCATAGCCTTGTCCTTTTCCTGTTCAAGCTCTGTCACCTTGGCTTGGAGCTCTTTAATGGTGTTGTTCCTTGTTTTGAGTTGTAGAATTGTGGCTTCTTTGAATTCCTTCATAGATTTAAGTTCTTCTTGCAGGGACTCTATCACTTTCCATAATGCAGAGTTGTCAACGTTTTCATGTGATTCTTTTGGTGTGAGGTCATCCGAATTGGATGAGCTAAGATAATTCTGCTTTGTTGGCGTCATATTTCCTTGATTTCTATTTTTTTTTTTTGAACTTTGGCCATTGGGTGTGTTTAGCTGTCTGTTCTTGTCGTTTTCTGTGCTTGGATCCACAGTGGATGCTTTGGTGCAGGGGGCGAGTTACTTGGCTATCTGTCGTTGCTTACAGGGGGATTTCAGGGTCTCTGTGGTTTTAATCGTCTGAGGCACTGTGAGCTGGTGCAGCCTAGTCCCAGGTTGTGAGTAATGGACCGGAATTGTTTCACTGCTCCCAATTCAGACTTCTCTATGTTGCACTCTGAGTTATCAGCCTGTAATGGTTCTGATGGTATTGACCTGTTTGCCCAGGCACAGATTCTGTGGGCTTTGTTTGTCGTCATGGAGGCTGACAGGGTCTGGCTCCACACCTATTATGTCTGGATTTTCCAGAATACAGCTATGGTCCCGATTTCTGGTTTCTCACTAGGTTTCTCGCCACAGGCCTGGCCTCTGAGTCTGATTCCCTCCCTGTCTGCGTAGCCGCGGCTCTCCCTCCCTGGCTGCTCGGCCGTGGGTGCACAGTGCCCCGGATCCCCCGGCCGCCTGAGTGGACCTCTTGCCCCAGCAGCTCAGCCGTGGGTGCGCAGATCCCTGGCCCAGCCCATGCCTGACTCTCTCCCCAGTTGTCCTGCCATGGGTTCGCGGGGATTTGGCCCTGCCAGCCGGGCTCCCTCCCCAGCTGCGCTGCCGTGAATGTTCGGGATTCGGCTCCTCCCACCCGCCTTTGTGTTCCCGGTTTCCGCACTCTGTCTGAACCTCCCGCCCTCCGCTTCAGGAGCGGCTGCGGACCTCCCGCTGAGCCCACTGTTTGTTCCTTGCTAAAAGTTCCACTATCTCGCAAAATTTTTTAAGTGAGTATAAGTTCTACCTGAGGCGTGGGGAGTCCAATAGGCTAGTGAACTAACGCCAAGTGGTCTCTGATCCTGCCTGCTGTGTGTTGGGATCGATCTTACCAGGCTCCTCTCCAAATGGGAGTTCCCGAATCCCGGGTTTAGTGGCTTCCGTGTCTGCGAGCGATGGGTGAGAGCCTTGCCCTGGGACTTTTAACAGTCCCTTGGGAGCTGTGAGTGTTCCCGGGGAGGTTCTAGCCCCTCCAGTTTTTGCACAGTGCCCAATAACTCTGTGTTTTTTATGGCTCTTTTTTCCCCCGCGTTCAAAATTCGTCAGTGTAGGTCGCCGCCATCTTCCTTCCCCCTATGCCTATAATTCTTAGGTCCATCTTTTCATTGAGTCATTGATTTCTTGAATGTTATGGTGAGAACGTTTTTAGATTTCTCATTCTCTTTGGTTGTTTTACTGATTTCTTCAATTGAATCTTCCACACCTGAGATTCTGTCTTCCTTCTCTTGTATCTTATTTTGGTACTCTTCCCTTGGTTTTCCACCTCCAGGATTGTTTCTGCTTGTGTTTTCCTTATTGCTTCCATTTCCAATTTCAAGTCTTGACTATTTTAAATTGATTAACATATTTCCTGCTCTAATTTAGATGACTTTGTCTGCCAACCATTCAGAGCTTTCATTGATTTGTCTCTTTCCCATTTATATTTGGCTGAGTTGGCTTGGATGTTTCTCATGGTTTCTTTTGTAAAATTGAAGATTCTTTATATTCTTTCAGAGATCTCACTTCATCTTCTAAGGACTCATTTTCCTAAGTATAGATTTCTTATCATTTTTTGGTGTTTCAGATGTGGTTGGATGGTCAGGGTTTGCTGTATTAGCATTGCTGTACTTTGTTGGAGTCATAATTCTCTGATTTTTGTCATATGTGTTCTTTTTCACTGACCTTTAGCTATCTGGTTGTCCTGAGCTGATTGTTCCTAGTATCTTTCTGTACCTGATGCTAAGGATGGGACTTTGGTGTGGAGGCTGTAATGTCTTGGGGTTCTGTAGCTCAACACAGGCTAGGTGGATTCTTGTTTTGAGGGCTCTATTTCAGTGGGCCCCCTGAAATTCACCCCTTCCAGCTGTGTCCCACTGGGAGCTAAGATTGGGGTTAGGGTTGGATGTGTTATTCCAGCCTGCACAGTCCCCTGCTGCTAGTTTGTCTCCTCTGAGGGTTAGGTCAATGGTCATGTTCCCCTCAGGTGGCTCCTCCTAGATGGTCCCCAGGGCACCTCTGTGGCTCTTGGCCCTAGGGTCTAAGCTCTTGTAGTCTGAGTCACTCCGGCAGTGCACACAGGCCAAGAACTTGCTGCTCCCGGGGAGGAGCTATAGATTATGAAGAACTAGTTTCCTGACAGAGGAGGCAGCATTGGCTGAGTGGTCCGATATTAACCCCACAACACGTCTAGAGCTTGTACTCAGTGGAGTTCTCAGCAACTTTCCAACCTGACCATCCGCCTTTCAGCCCACTCTGACCTCACCTTTCCTATGAGTGTGCTGGTCTTGATTTGGGTGCAGGAACTGTCCGGTGGATACTGGCAATTGGGGCCACCCACTCACCAAGGACCAGAACACTGCACTGGTGCTGGAAGTGTAGCCAGCTACAGGAAGTGTATTCTGCTGCTTTGTCTAGCCACAGTGTTCTTCCAAGTGATTGTAAATCCAATAGAGGGACCTGTATGTCCAACACCCCTCTGGGAAAGCCCAAATATTCCTGTGTCTCTCAGACCTCTGCTCTGCTGAAGATACACAGTTGTGGTCCAGCTTTTGTCCCACAGCTCAGAATGTGCTGTAGTTCGTGGCCACAATGGCTCCTCTGAGAAAATACCTGTTCCTGCAGCTCTGATGACCTTCTCCCTGGTATTGGAACATGCACATGGAATCTGGGAGGCCAAGAGGCTGGTGATTAACCCTGTCTGTCATTCAGAACTACTTGCTGGGTATTTGAATGGCTTGTGCCCATACCTTTTCTCCTGGTGACGATTCTGCTTTTCCACCCTCTGTGACTTCCACAATTTCTGCCTGTCTGTCCAGTCTGACTATCCTATAGTCTTGCCCAGGGACTTTTATTCGTCCCTGGGTAACAGGGTGAAACCAAAATGGGTTCGCACCTCTCAGATTGTTGCTCAGTGTCATATAACTCAGTGGTGTTATAGCTCTTTTCCCTAAGTTCTAAATGCATGCAGCCGCCAGCTTGGAATCACTGGCTGAAAATTCAGTTTTGAAGAAATTACAAAAGGTGCTGGTCCAACTGGATGTCCACTTGTAAAAGAATTAAATTTGAACCATACTTATCACCTTGTACAAAACTTAAGTCCAAGTGGATCAAAGTCCTTAACATAAGGCCAGTCACACTAAATCTACTAGAAGAGAAAGTGGGAAAAACTCTCAAACTCATCAGTACAGGTGACAACTTCCTGAACAGAACACCAACAGCTCAGGACCTAAGACCAAAAATCAATAAATGGGACCTCATGAAACTGAAGAGCTTTTATAAGGCAAAAGACACTGTCATTCGAACAAAACAGCAGCCTACAGATTGGGAAAAGATCTTCAGCAACCCCACATCTGAGAGAGGGATAATATCCAAAATTTACAAAAGACTCAAGAAATTAAATGCCAAAAACCAAATGATCCAACCAAAAAATGGGGAAAAGAGCTAAACAGAGAATTCACAAAGGTGGAATTCCTAAAGGCTGAGAAACTTGAAGAAATTCTCAGCATCAGAGAAATGCAACTCAAGACAACTCTAAGATTCCATCTCACACCTGTCAGAATGGCTAAGATCAAAAGCTCAAATGACAACACAGGCTGGCGAGGGTGTGGAGAAAGGAGAACCCTCCTCCATTGCTGGTGGGAGTGCAGGCTTGTGCAACCACTATGGAGGTCAGTCTGGCCATATCTTAGAAAACTTGGAATAGCTCTGCCTCGGGACCCAGCCATACCACTTCTGGATATACATACAAATGACTCCTCACTGAATCACAAGGAAGTTTCCTCATCAATATTCATAGTAGCCTTATTTGTAATAGCTAGAAACTGGAAACAACCCAGATGTCCCTCAACTGAAGAATGGATTAAAAAACTGTGGTACATCTACACAATGGAATATTACTCAGCTATCAGAAACAATGAAATTATGCAATTTGCAGCCAAATGGATGAAACTAGAGAAGCTCATCCTGAGTGAGCTAACCCAGACTCAGAAGGATGCACATGTCATCTATTCACTTATAATCGGATTTTAGCCATATAGTAGAGGATAACTATACTACAGCGAATGCGCCAAAAGAGAACATGAACATAGGCTTTGTTACCTGTCAATGAGACACTTTGCCCTAGTTGGGCTGCCTTTTAGGCTCCCAGTGCATGAGGAGGCTCTTTTCCCTCATATGACTGCTGAAGTGGGGCAGGGGACTGATATGTAGGGAACTCCACTCCTGAGGTATGGGATGGAAGAGATAGGGGTTAGAGGGTGGGATGATGGGACTGGGAGGGGTGGAAAGAGGGCACTGTGATACAGATGTAACCTGAAGTAATAAATAAACATAAAAAAGAAAACAAATATATTAATTTTTAAGAAAAAATAGAAGTCTATAGAGAGAACAGTTACCAGATTTTGTTAGTTTAACAGGTTTCCATTTATTAGCCTTTGAAATTTAAGGCCTTGTCCTCCAATTTTCAAATGTAAAAATAAAAAGTAGAAAAGGCATTCTCACTACTACAGCTATCATCTGTATTTCCCTAAAAGCTTCTATAGTTTGGTAAACTCTCAAGTGTGGGCAACTGTATTTTTTCAATAGACCTGTATACACATACGGTACCTCCAAACCCAATGGGTTATTTCTAGTCATCTGGTTCATGAAAGTGTCATTCAGGAACCCATCTTTGCCAACAATCATACTTTGTTCTGATAAAAATGTTTGATTACCTAGAACATCAATATGATCCATTATGACCATCATTCTTATTTTATAAAACACCATTTCATATAAAATAATTTGTTTCTTGGCTTAATCTTATATTTCTTTAGATTATTGAAAACTTATGAGAGATCATCAAGGTTACACAATTGAATTCATAAACTTATGTTTTAAATGCACATGTATTTACGTAGAAACCCTTTTTAAGGAGATCTGAAAAATTGTTTAGCAATGTCAACAAACCATGCCATATTATAGTGACAAAAACATTGGTGAAATTTGAGATAAAAGTTTTTATGTTTGGCTGTTTGTATATTTTTCCTCAGGTATCTACCTTACTTCTTTCTTACTGACATGATCAAAATTTGTACTTCAGAAATATTTTCTACATATTTTGTTTTTACACTTTACAAATATTTTGTACAACTTTTCATACTTTACATGATGCAAAATATGTAAGTCTTCCAATTGTTTCACATTACAGAAATATCATTCTGCCTGTTGAAATCAGAAGAAAAGAATAATTGTAAAATGTTTACTCCATGTGTCTCACTAGACTAAAACACCACATTATCATCTGAATCTTGCTGCAGTTGCTTATCATCTGCTGGAAACAGTAAATGATATGAGGTTTTATGTCTTTTTTGTTGTTTCTGAATTTAAAATATGATGGTACCAATATTGTATGTACATACGACAAATGTAAGATTTAAACATTTTCTCCAGTACATTCTAGAAATGTATTTTTGCTTTGGCTTTTGCTTCACTCTGTAGAGTTTAAAATTATGTTTATGAATTAATAGACCTTTTCTGCCTGAGGGGAGACATACATTGATTGATTTACATATTTATTAAATATATCTTCCCAGAATGCATAAACCTATTATATTACTTCTTATATACAGGGTCACTTTTGTTGCACCTAGTCATTAAATGAAGAATAAAAAGCAAAAATTGACAAGCGTTGACTATCTAAAACAAAGCAATATATGATGAGTACGTTGACACATTTTATTCCATGTATGCAAAGCTTGAAGGAACCTCAGCATCATATGTTTCCAATTAAAAATGTTGATATAATTTTAATGCCTTATTATAAAATATATTTTTTATTATATTATGAGTTCATTTTTGAAACACAAGCAAATTAGAAGTTATACTTTTACAATTTCTTTATAAAATGTTTAGTTCTGTGGATATTATAACTTAATGATAATTTTCAGTAGCCAAAAACAAAGTGTCCTCATTTTTTTCTTTTTCCATGACAAAATACATTAAAATCAAAGGTATACACAATTCCATACAATGTAAATTTAAAATCAGACTAAAATATATGAAAGCTGTGTATACTTGTGGGAAATTACTCACTTAGATTAAAATTTTGTATTAATACATATTCCTGGCACAAACTGATAATTTTATAATGACATTTCTATTTCAAGTATCTCACATTATTTAACTATATTCAGTTTCATTTATACTGTCATGTCCCTGTGCCTGCACTAATAGTTATCTCACTTTTCAAAATAGATTTCCATCCACTTTACTTTGTAATTTATACAAATTAAATAAAAGCAAATTAAGACAACTCTAAGATTTCATCTTATCCTAGCCAGCATGGATAAGTTCAACAAAACAAATGATAACAAATGCTGGGGAGGTTGAAGATGGGAAAAGGAGTAACCTCATTCACTATTGCTGGGAATGAAAATTACAGTTACTCTTGGCATCTGTATGAAGACTCCTCTAAAACCTAAAATGAAATATTCCATATTACCCAGCTATATACTATTCTTTGGCATGTGCCAAGTTGGACTCAACATCCTACTCAACAGAGACTTTCTCTTCGAGGTTCATCACCATCCTGTTCACAATTGCTAGGAAATATAAACAAATCAAAGTCCTTTCACTGATGAATGGATAATGAAGATTAGGTACATATACACTATTGAATACTATGTATCTGTAAAGAAAAATTAAATCATGTAACTTACAGGGAAATCGGTGGATCTAGAAAATATTATGTTGATAAAGGTGAAACAAATCCAAAAAAACAAACAAACAAAAAAACAAACCAGGCACTGAATATTCTCTTTCATCTGTGGTACTGAGCTCCAAATCTTCTTGTATAAGTATACAACATGGAGGAAGAACATAATCCAGAAAAGTATAAAGGGACCTTTGGTAGGCAGGAGTTCAAGAGCAGAACATCAGGATACAGGTGATGAAGTAGGAAATAAAAAATAGGGAGAGGGACTTCAAATGGAGATAATGGTGGGAGGTCAATACATAAGGAAAAGGAGGGCTAAAAAATGCCAAGGTTGTTTGATATGGCATCAAGGAATCTTATTATTTTACATTTACTTAAAATTATACACAAAATAGGTAAGTCTGTGTGCAAACACCCACACCTACCCACACACACGAGTTTAAAGGAAGTTATGCCACCATAGCTACTATGTGCTCCACAAGAATTTCAGGTTTTAATTGGATGCACACTCAAGTTCTGTAGACTAAAAGGCATATAGAGATTATTCTGTTGTTCATCTGTTTATATACAACACTAGCAATTAGTAAGCACCTGGTTAATCCTTTTTGAATGAACAACTTACAGAATGGAAAAAATTAAATATGAAACCATATTAGATATCATTAAATAGAAGACATGGCTCAGAGTATTATCAGTAGGAGAAAAAAAATTAAAATGGTAGACATTACTGTCCCAACCTTGCTTTACCAGAAGTCTGATACACCAGGAACATCCAGGTAAGATATCTTCCCTCCACCCATATCCCCTGCCAGCCCTGTCCTCTGAGCCATTCCCAGCTACCCTGAGCTGAGTGCTTTTCCCAAGTGCCACTGTCCCGATCCTTTCCCACCAGAGGTCACCAGGCATGATACACCAGGAACACTCAGGTCTACTACACCAGGAAAACCCAGCTTCATTGTTGGACCACTGTTACACTCACCTTCACAAGACTAGCTACATCAGGAATATCCAGGCTTTTAGGAGGCCTGCTATATCAGGAATATCCAGAGCTGGGATAAACCCAGGTGCCCTGAGCTCTGTGCTGTCCCTGTGAGCTCAATTGTCCAGATACTGCTTCACTGTACTCTACTAGTCCTGCTGTACCAGGAACAACCATGTCTGCTGCACAGAAACATCCAAGCCTGATGCCCAAAATACAGTTAAGAACATCCAGAGACAACAGGATGGCTAAAGACCAGAATAAAAACACAATCAACAAGAGCCAGGGTAGTATGGCACCTTCAGAACACAGCTATCCAACTACAATAACTCTTGAATATCCCAATACTATTAATATACAAAAAAGTCCTTAAACAAACCCTGTAATAATGATAGACCTTCAAAGAGGAAATGAATAAATTCCTTAAAGAAACAAACACAATTCAATAAAACAGGTGAATGAAATGAATAAATCCCTTAAATTATAAAATCTAAATAAAATGAATGACTTTCTTGAGAGATTCCAGTTACTAAAGTTAAGTCATGATCAGGTAAGCAAATTAAACAGTTCTATAACCCCAAAGAAATAGAAGCAGTCATCAAAAGTATCCCAAACAAAAACAAAAACAAACAAATAAACAAACAAAAATACCCTGGTCCTGATGTTTTATTGCAGAATTCTACCAGACTTTCAAAAAAGAGCTAATATCAATACTCAAACTATTCCACAAAACAGAAACAGAAGGACCTTTCACAATTCATTCCATAAAGCCACAGTTACCCTGATGCTTAAACCACAGAAAGACTCAACAAAGAAAGAGAATTTCAGACCAATTTCTCTTATGAACATTGACACAAAAATACTCAATAAAATACTGGCAAACAGAACTCAAGAACATATAAAAGATATCATCCATCACGACCCAGTAGGCTTCATCCCAGGGATGCAGAGATTGTATAACATGAAAATACATCAGTGTAATCCACCATATATACAAACTGAAAGAAAAAAAAAAGCACACGATCACCACATTAGATGCTGAAAAAACCTTTGAAAATAAATCCAACACCCATTCATAATAAAAGTCTTGGAGAGGTCAGTGACACAAGGGTCTTATCTAAACATAATAAAGGCAGTGGATCCAAGATGGCGGCGGCTGGCACGGACGTATTTTAATTTCGGGGTCAACAGTCACAAGGCGGCAAGTGTTGCAGGACTCTGTACAAAGGGCACGACTCCTTCTAAATCTCACCCAGCTACACAGGGACCACGGAAGATGCCTGGGCAGGACGCCCCTTCCAACTCTCGGACATGCTAGGAAGCCTTTGGACCTGGGAATCGGGATAACCCATCCCCTAACAGGAGAGACCTCCGGTAGGTAAGTTCCAACCTAATACCCAGCCGGCAGATTCAGAAACCACGCAGAGATAATCCCCACCCTGCTGGGCACTCCCAGGTCTCATACAGAGGATCCAATTATCTGGGGAAAGGTTGCGACCCTTGGAAGTGAGCAGAGATCCACTGCAAAGTGCCTTCAGACCACAGATCGCAGTCTGTGACGTCACTGGCCAGTTTCCAAGCCGTGGGAGCGGCAAGGCTACTGGAGCTGAACTGCAGATTTACCCGCTACAGGAACAAACCCCAGGCAAACTGTGAGATATTTGAAACTGTCATATATTGGACTTATGTACTAGTAAGGGCCCTTCTGGCGGGGAACCAGAGCTTACTTGTACACAGCTCCGCCACCTGAATTAATTAGGTCTCCACCTGGGAGGCAGGAATGAATGACTCACCTTATAGGGGTGGACTAAGGCAACTCTACTCCTACACCAAAGTGCCCCCTTTGGACCCAAGTCCAGAAGACAGCAAAAAAAGTTCCACATGGCCAGAGGCCAGAGACAGAAAAAAAAAAAAAAACAGAGCGAAATGTCTCCAACAAAAGAAAGCAACGCTATTCCGTCCAGCCCGAACCACCTCACCACAACTGAAACACATGAAAATGATGAAAATTCTACATTATGGAAAGTGATAAAGTCCCTTCAAGAAGAACTTAAAAATATGAAGGAATTCAAAGAAGCCACAGTTTTACAAGTCAAAACAACGAATAACATCATTAAAGAGCTCCAAGCCAAGGTGACCCAGCTTGAGCAGGAAAAGGATAAGGCAATGAAAGATCTCCAGACAAAAACAAGCAAACTGGAGAAGGAAACGTACAAAACGAAAACTACTATTCAAGACATGAAAATAGAAATGGAAACAATAAAGAAAACACAGTCAGAATTAAAAGAGGAAATGGAGAATCAAGAGAAGAGAACAGGAACTACGGATGTGAGTATGAAAAATAGGATGCAAGAGATGGAAGACAGGATCTCAGGCATGGAAGATTCGATGGAAGAAAACAGTACAACATCCAAAGAAAATAAGAAAGCTAAACAATCTCTCACCCACAACATCCAAGAAATCAAGGACTCAATTAAAAGATGGAACCTAAGAATTATAGGTATAGAGGAAAGAGAAGACTCCCGACTCCATGGTCCAGGAAATATCTTCAACAAAATAATAGAAGAAAACTTCCCAAACCTAAAGAAAGAGATGTGGGGTAAAAATCCAAGAGGCTTACAGAACACCAAACAGATTAGATCAGAAAAGAAACTCCTCTCGCCACATAATAATAGAAACTCCAAATGTAGAGAACAAAGAAAGGATATTAAAAGCAGTAAGAGAAAAAGGCCAAGTCACATACAATGGCAGACCCATCAGAATCACACCTGACTTCTCCATAGAAACTTTAAAAGCTAGAAGGGCCTGGACGGATGTCCTACAAGCCCTGAGAGAACATAGGTGCCCAGCCAGATTGCTATACCCATCAAAACTCTCTATCAACATAGAAGGAGAAAACAAGATATTCCATGACAAAATCAAATTCAAACAATATCTCCTCACAAACCTAGCCCTACAGAAGATCCTAGAAGGAAAATTCCAACACAGAGAATATAACTACACCCAAGAAAACAGAGGAAATAGAAACCTCCACAGCAACTAAACAAAAGAGAAACACAAGACAGCCAGCTATACCAAAATAATGGGAAATAACAACCCCTGGTCACTAATATCCATCAACATCAATGGACTCAACTTACCAATAAAAAGACACAGACTTACAGAATGGATCCGTAAACAAGACCCATCTTTTTGCTGTATACAAGAAACACATCTCACTATTGAAGATAAACACTACCTCAGAGTAAAGGGCTGGGAAAAGGTTTTCCAAGCAAATGGACCCAGGAAACAAGCTGGAGTAGCCACCCTAATATCAAACAAAATAGACTTCAAATTGAAGTTAATAAAGAAAGACAGAGAAGGGAATTACATACTCATTAAAG
Organism: Lophiomys imhausi; assembly: GCA_907164525.1. Taxonomy (NCBI): domain Eukaryota; kingdom Metazoa; phylum Chordata; class Mammalia; order Rodentia; family Muridae; genus Lophiomys; species Lophiomys imhausi. Next base: position 74,035 of record CAJQZJ010022508.1, on the reverse strand, counting down.
GAAATATACACCAAGAGGTCATCTCAATATTGAACATCTATGCCCCAAATGCAAAGGCACCTACATTTATAAAAGAAACACTTCTAAAACTTAAATCGCACATTGATCCAAACACTTTAATAGTGGGAGACTTCAACACCCCACTCACAACTATGGACAGATCATCAAGACAGAAGCCAAACAGAGAAATAATGAGTCTAACAGAGATCATGAACCAAATGGACCTAACAGATATCTACAGAATGTTTCACCCAAACACAAAAGAATACACCTTCTTCTCAGCACCTCACAGAACCTTCTCCAAAATCGACCATATAGTTGGACACAAAGATAGCCTCAACAGATACAAGAAAATTGAAATAACCCCTTGTATCTTATCAGACCACCATGGAATAACGCTGGACTTCAATAGCAAAAGAATCAACAGAAAGTCTACACACACATGGAAATAGAACAACTCTTTACTAGAGGACCACTGGGTCAGGGAAGAAATAAAGAAGGAAATCAAAGACTTCTTAAAATCCAACAAAAATGAAGACAAAACATACCCAAACCTATGGGACAAAATGAAAGCTGTGCTACGAGGAAAGTAAATAGCACTAAGTGCCTTCAAAAAGAAAATTGTGACAGCTCATATTAGAGAATTAACAGCTAAACTGGGTGAATTGGAGAAAAAAAAAGAAGCAAACACGCCCAAGAGGAGCAGAAGGCAGGAGATCATCAAATTTAGGGCTGAAATCAACAACTTAGAAACAAAAAGAACTGTACAAAGAATCAATGAAACCAAGAGTTGGTTCCTTGAGAATATCAACAAAATAGACATACCCTTAGCCAAGTTAACTAAAAGACAGAGGGAGAAAACCCAAATCAACAAAAACAGAAATGAAAAGGGAGAAATAACAACAGACATTGAGGAAATCCAGAGATTATTTGGATCCTACTTTAAAAATCTATACTCCACCAAATTTGAAAACTTAAGTGAAATGGACAATTTTCTTGATAAATTCCACCTACCAAAGCTAAATCAAGATCAGATAAACAGATTAAACAGCCCTATAACCCCTAAGGAAATAGAAACAGTCATTAAAAATCTCCCAACCAAGAAAAGCCCAGGGCCAGATGGCTTTAGCACAGAATTCTACCAGACCTTCAAAAAGGAGCTAACACCAATACTTTTCAAACTCTTTCACAAAATAGAATCTGAAAGAACATTGCCAAACTCATTCTACGAGGCCACAATCACCCTGATTCCCAAACCACACAAAGACCCAACAAAGAAAGAGAACTTCAGACCAATCTCCCTCATGAACATAGATGCAAAAATACTTAATAAAATACTAGCAAACAGAATTTAAGAACACATCAAAAGTATCATACACCATGATCAAGTAGCCTTCATCCCAGGGATGCAGGGATGGTTCAACATATGAAAATCTATCAACATCATTCACCATATAAACAAGATGAAAGAAAAAAACCACATGATAATCTCGCTAGATGCAGATAAAGCATTTGACAAAATCCAACAACCCTTCATGCTAAAAGTTCTGGAGAGAACGGGCATACAAGGGACGTACCTAGAAATAATAAAGGCAATATACAGCAGGCCAGTGGCCAACATCAAAATAAATGGAGAGAAACTTGAAGCATTTCCTCTAAACTCAGGGACAAGACAAGGATGTCCACTTTCACCATATCTCTTCAATATATTACTTAAAGTTCTTGCTAGAGCAATAAGACAACTAAAGGACATCAAGGGGATAAACATCGGAAACAAAGAAGTCAAATTATCCCTATTTGCAGATGATATGACAGTATACATAAGCGACCCCAAAAATTCCACCAGAGAACTCTGACAGCTGATAAACAACTTCAGCAAAGTGGCTGGACACAAAATTAATTCAAAAAAATCAGAAGCCCTTCTTTATACAACAAACAAATGGGCTGAGAAAGAAATAAGGGAAACAACCCCCTTTACACAGCCAAAAACAACATAAAATTCCTAGGGGGTAACTCTAACCAAGCAAGTAAAGGACTTGTACAACAAAAGTTCAAGTCCTTGAAGAAAGAAATGGAAGAGGCCTTTAGAAGATGGAAAGCTCTCCCATGCTCATGGATAGTTATGATCAATATAATAAAAATGGCCATCCTACCAAAAGCAATATATAGATGCAATGCAATTCCTATCAAAATACCAACAGAATTTTTTATAGACTTGGAAAGAGCTAGTCTCAATTTCATATGTAACAACAAAAAGCCCAGAATAGCTAAATCAATCCTGTACAATAAAAAAAAAAAAAAAAAAATCTGGAGGTATCACCATCCCAGATTTCAAGCTGTACTACAGAGCAATAGTTGTAAAAACAGCCTGGTATTGGTATAGAAACAGAGCAGTAGATCAATGGAATCGAATTGAATATCCAGAAATAGACCCACACACTTATGGCCAACTAATTTTTGACAAAGAAGCCAAAATGGCACAATGGAAGAAGGACAGCATCTTCAACAAATGGTGCTGGTCCAACTGGATGTCCATTTGTAAAAGAATGAAGTTAGACCCATACTTATCACCTTGTAAAAATCTTAAGTCCAAGTGGATCAAAGACCTTAACATAAGGCCGGTCACACTAATCTACTAGAAGATAAATTGGGAGAAAACCTCGAACTAATTGGCACAGGCAACAAATTCCTGAACAGAACACCAACAGTTCAGGACCTGAGATCAACAATTAATACATGGGACCTCATGAAACTGAAAAGCTTCTGTAAGGGAAACAACACTGTCATTCGAACAAAACGCAGCCTACAGACTGGGAGAAAATCTTCACCAACCCCACATCTGACAGAGGGCTAACATCCAAAATCTACAAAGAGCTCAAGAAATTAAATGCCAAGAAACCAAATAATCCAATCAAAAAATGGGGGACAGAGCTAAATAGAGAATTCACAAAGGAGGAATCCCTAATGGCCGAGAGACAGTTGAAGAAATGCTCAACATCCTTAATCATCAGAGAAATGCAACTCAAGAGGACTCTGAGATTCCATCTCACACCTGTCAGAATGGCTAAGATCAAAAACTCAAATGACAGCACATGCTGGTGCAGGTGTGGAGAAAGGGGTACCCTACTCCATTGCTGGTGGGAATGCAGGATTGTGCAACCACTATGGAGGTCAGTCTGGCGATATCTTAGAAAACTTGGAATAGCTCTGCCTCAGGCCCCAGCCATACCACTTCTGGGTATACACCCAAATGCCTCTTCACGGAATCATAAGGAAGTTTCCTCATCTATGTTTATAGCAGCCTTATTTGTAATAGCTAGAAACTGGAAACAACCCAGATGTCCCTCAGCCGAAGAATGGGTTAAAAAACTGTGGTACATCTACACAATGGAATATTATTCAGCTATCAGGAACAATGAAATTATGCAACTTGCAGCCAAATGGATGGAACTAGAAAAGCTCATCCTGAGTGAACTAACCCAGACTCAGAAGGACACATATGGCATCTATTCACTTATAGTAGGATTTTAGCTATATTGTAGAAGGTGTCGATACTACAACTAACAAACCAAAGAGAACTTGGACATAGCCTTCTTATTTTTAATTTTTATTTATTTTGTATATATATATATATATATATATATATATATATTAGTCTTTTTTATCTATTGTATGCTTATTGGTTTGTTTGTTTAGTAGTTCTCTCTCCCGGGCAACGAGACACTTTTCACTGATGGTAGTACTTAGTAGATCGCCAATGAATGAAGAGGCTCTTGGCCCTCATACGACCTTTCAACTGAGATGAGGGACTGTTATATAAGGACACCGCACCCCAGAGAAATGGGATGGAAGAGTTAGGAGGTAAAGAAAAATTGAAATGTGATGTTTTGGCCTTTTACTACTAATTGTCATAAACTGTTTAGGATAATTAAGAAATGCATACTAATGGTTATTCAAGCCGGTCATTCTGTTAGGTACTATGAGAGCCTATTAGAGTTACTTGCTAAGCTAATCAGAAATAAACCTGCTAAGAGACAAGCAACATCTGCTTACCCTAATATAAGAGATAGATAGGGCCTCTTCAAAAACCTCAAGAGATCTGCAGAATATGGCATTCAAAGATGTTTTCGTAACTTTAGATTTTTTTTTATATCAAGACATATCAACTTCTGACAGCACCCCCTATTCTCCTCCAAGTAGAAGATGAGCATCGAAGAAGCTCCAGTGGGAGATGATTGAATTAGTCGCAAGCCTATCTCTTGGTAGGAAAAGCCCCTTGCTCCAACTGTAGACAGAATGCTGTCCAAAAAGGACAAAACCTGGAAGCAGGTAAGTCGACAGCCTAGCTCTGCCAAGACAGGGTAGGTAAGTCCTTCATAACCCCTGCTCTACAATCAATGTCTGTCAGAGAAACAGGGCCAAATGACTGAAGATCGATGCTGTAATGTATGGAGAGAAAATGGGAACTGTCCAGGCAGCCACAGGTATGTCATTTCTTAGTTTGGGAAGCTGCAGGCCCTGTACTTCCTATAAAATCAGATATATTTATCCCTCTCAGATCTCTGAGGTGGTTGAAGAACAGATAGCTAGAGTCTCATAATTTAATTTTGAGTTGTTTAGGAGTCAAGAGAGTGTTATAGATCTAAGAAGATACTTTTAAAATTGTGTTGTAAGTTAGTATGAATGTTGAGTCAGATATAGAACTTTAAACTCATGGAGATGTTTAGATAGTGGAATGTTAAAGTCAAGTACCAAATACATATGGACTGGTCATTGGGAATGTACGTTAAGCCATATAACCCTCATAACTGTGGCCTAATTACCTCTGTTGTACTGTATTGTATTTGTTATTATAAGAGAAAGAGCCATTTGTTGGACTGAAAGGGGAAACTGTAGGGGGAAATAAGATATACCTTAAACTTAAAAGAAAAAAAAAGGGAAGAGGATGGGAGGTTGAGAGTGGGAGGGTGGGACTGGAGGGGGAATAGGGAGGGGACTGCGATTGAGATGTAACTTGAAGAAATAAAAAATAAAGAAAAAAAATAAAGGCAATGTACAGCAAGACAGTATCCAATGTCAAATTAAATGGAGAGATTCCACTATAATCAAGGACAAGAGAAGGCTGACAACTCTCTTCATATCTCTTCAATATAGTACTTGAATTTCTAGCTGGAGCAGTAAGACAACTAAAGAATATCATAGGGATACAATTTGGAAGGAAAGAAGTCAAAATATTGCTATTTGCTATTGCAGATGATATGATAGTATACATAGTGTACCAAAAATTCTACCAGAGAACTCCTCCAGTTGATGAACACCTTAAGCAACGTGGCAGGATACAAAATTAACTAAAAAAAAAAAAAAACAAAAAAACAAAAAACAAAAAACAAAAAAGCCCAGTAACTCTCCATTCTATTATATAAACAATAGAAGAGCTGAGAAAGAAATTGGGGAAACAACACCCTTCACAATAGGCACAAACAATATAAAATATCTTGAAGTAACTCTAACCAAGCAAGTGAAAGACCTATTTGACAAGAACTTCAACTCTCTGAAAAAAGAATTTGAAGATGATATAAGAAGATGGAAGAATCTTCCATGCTCATGGATCAGTAGGATTAACATACTAAAAATGACCATGTTATCAAAAGCAATCTACAGATTCAATGCAATTCCCATAAAAATGCTGACATGATTCTTTACATGAAAGAACAATTCTCAATTTAGTATGGAAAAATAAAAAAATGAGTATATCGAAAACAGTCCTGTACAATACAATAACCTCTGGAGATATCACCATCCCTGACTTCAAGTTGTACAACAAAGCAGTAGTATTTAAACTGCCTAGAATTTGTGTAAAAATAAGTACGGTGCTCAATGGAATTAAATTGAAGACCCAGTAATAAACCCAAACATGATGCAAGTCTCGATAAATACCAAAGAAAGAAAGCTTTGCATCTTGTTAGACTACAGCTCAATGAAATAAATGTATATATAGGTCAAGAACAAGAGAAATGTCAGAAACAACACAAATGCTTAGAGACAATGGCCCATTTAATATTAAAGGAGGAAATTTAAAAATTCCTAGAAACAAATGTAAATGATGACATAACATAAAGGATCTTCTGGAATGATCCTAAGACAGTCCTAAGAAGAAAGTTTATAAGTATCAAAGAGGTCAAGAACTGAGAGGCAACAAACTATAGAGTGCAGATTAGAAACACACTATTAAGGTATAAATGAAGCACTGAAGGAAAAAAGAAGGAAATAAAATTATTCCTACAATTGAATGACAATAAAAATATGACATGTATCAAAGTCTGTAGGAAAGAATGAGTTTAGTATTGCTGCATGCTTTCATTAAAAAAACTTGACAGATCTAAAATAAATACTTAAAGTTTTACTTTGATGCCATGGACTAAGAAAAAGAAACAAAACTCAAAAATATTAAAGAACAAGAAATAAGATCAGGTCAGAAATTAATAAAATAGAAACAAAAATTACATATAATTAGCTAAATGAAGAGTTAATTCTTTGAAAAGGTAAACAAAGTTGGCAAATACTTGCTCGGATTAGTTAGAGAAACTGCCAAACAATAAAATTAGAGAAGAAAGATGAAAATTAACTGAAACTGTAATCTTACTAACAAACATACTTATTAATAAATATAAACTGTTTTCTTAGGCCAGTGGAGCAGCTGACAGAGACACTCTACATAGCCTGTAGGAAAGGAGGGCCTGAGTTGCCTTAGCTGGTGGCCCAATCTGTCCTGGGGATAAAGTCCTGGGCCAAGGGTGGCATTCACCACCTGCAACCAAAACTCTGATAACTAATATATTTATTAATAACTATAAACTGTTATATAAGTTCTATGGGCAGCAGGCAGTGGGAAGCCTGTAGGCCTGCCTTAGCTGGAGGCCTGAAACCTGCAGCAGACTTTTCCCAATAATTAAATACACCAAGACCACGTGGATTTTAACAAGCCTTGACCTGAATTTTGCAATCCTAGCCCATCTAAGCTAGCTTTTAATTCTATTACCCAAATATGACCCCAAATATACAAATGTCCCCTTGGACTGCCATTCTCCATACTAGCTGAAGTTCCAGGCCACCTGGAATGATCCTCTTGCATCTACCCCATGGCGTGTGCCTCCTTCTTGCTGCTCTTGGCTCGAATGCCTTCTTCTTCCTGCTGCTGGCTGGAATGCTTTCTTCTTCCTGCTGCTGGCTGGAATGCATTAATCCTCTGTCTAAAGTACAGGCTTCCTGTTCTAATCTCAGGAAGTCCCACCTTTGTCTGTCTTTGCCCAATCTCAGGCCTCAGCATTTATTTAGCTAATCAGAGTCAATGTAAATAATAGACAGCAAACAGGACCAATTAACATTTAGAATGGTTAACATTACCCCAACAATTCCCTCCTTTTGTCTAATAAAAAGGCTAATTTTTTAACTCATATAGTAAAAAAAATAAGAACAAATATGAAACAATCAAGAAAACCATATATAAAAGTTATGCACGTAGTGTTTAGCCTATTTGTATCAGGCAATCTTGAAGAAGAAAAAATTCATCTATCTTGGTGTGTCTAAAGTTCTGAACCAAAATAATTTCTATCACATCCTATATTTATAAACCTAAAGATTTTATTTAGAGATGAAAATACCCTTTTAAATTCTAAACAACTCAAGTTCAATTGAAATTTTATAACTATTATGCCTTCAACACCGTCAGAGACATAAGAAGGGATAAAGTTATTATTTGAGTGAGGAGGAAGCAGAGGAGAGCAGCTTCCAAAAAGAAATATGACCGTTTGCTGCCTAGACAGTCCAAAATATCTCTTGGTATCGTTGGAGCATCATCTTCAGCCTTCTGGCCAAGCATTTTTCACAGACTGAATTGTGCAGCAGGAAATAATAAGGATTTTCCCATTCTGTCTCTGCAGAATTAGGACATCGACTTACCTGCATTTAAGCTCTGGTCAGTCTTTGGACTGTATATAGTCTGTTGAGAGAGCTGGGGTATTTTTGCCCAATAGGAATTATCTCTTGATGGGAGATTTCTTTTTGAGGATTTGTCTCCTGATGGGAGATTTCTTTTTGATGTTCATTTTCTTCTTCCAAGTCAAATGGGATCTGACAGGAACTGATTGTCTTAAGTCAAACAATTCTTAAAATAATAAAACTTCTTTAAATGCCATTTTCTGTATGCCTCTGAGGGGTTTGAAGACATCTATTGATTTATTTATAAATCTATCTATCTTCTATCTATGAACAAACAAACTGTATATCTTTAACAATTTACTATCTGTTTAACCTATTAAGTCTAGTTAGGATAAATTAAGACTAGAATTTGACATGACCAGAAGCTTGACTGGCCAGCAATCAACCTGTATTACCCAGACTCCTAAATAGATTTCAATAGCAACCCATAAAATGATTGGAAGTAAACCTATACTTTTAAATGAGTTGTATAGGCACACTACTTCATATAAGAGTTGAAATATACTTATTATGTGTCAAAATATGAAATTCTATACTAATGAATCAAATTTAATCTTATTTTTGTATCAATATACAAGATTCTATACCAATGTATCAAAAGATAACCTTATTTAAAGAATAACAAGTTTTGAGTTTCAGACCAGATTCAATAATCTATCCTTATATCTCTATATTATATACATATATTTCCCCCTTTTTCTTTTCAAGTCTTTTCCCCCTATATAGGAGAGAAAGAAGGATAGAGAAAAGAAAAAGAGATGTCCAAGTCTAACTTTCTATACCTTGCTTAACAAGAACATATAACAATTTATAACCATTCCCCTAAACAACATTTATAACACATCAAATGACCAAAGAATCATCCACCCCACTTTTTGGAAATGGGATGTCGCTCTCTTAAAACTGCTTCCTGCTGAATTGGGTCACAGAAAACCTGTTTGGGGGTCCCAAAATTGGAAAAAAATGGTTAAGCAAGTTAATTGTAACATTTGTTGTCCAGTCTCTATGTGCTCAACAATTTGAATGTCCGGAGCAGTTTGTAGTTCCAAGCTGGACTTTGGTAGGAAAGTTCAGGGCTTTATTGAAGACCTGTCTGGTACAGACTTTGAGGCTGGGCCGTCTCAGCAAGCTGTTTGAAGTTCTTCTGGATGCAGATTTTTGAGGAAACAGCTATTGAGGCAGTCTATGAGGCTGGATCATTTGGGTTACTTGTCTTATCTTCTTTGGACTCTGGTCCTGTTGTTCTGAAAATATATAATTTCTTACAAGTAACATATAGTTCTGCAATTACCAAAATGCCTTCGATGTGCAGGATGCACAAATCAATTAAGGCATATATTCTGTGCTTTGTTTGAACAAAAGAAAGACATTTGTAAGTCTCCATTCATGTTATATAAGAAGATGGCGTGTAATAGTATTACATATATATGCTATATATAATCTATTTTAAATTGAAAATACAGTAGAAAACTGTATGGAGTTCTCCTCTACAGTTGACATACATTTATTGATTGTTTAAAACAGGTTAATTCTATGTTGCTCTGGTGTTTGGAAGATCAGGTTGGCCTCAAACTCAAAAGGAACCAATTTGACTCTTTATCTCCCATATTTTAGGAACAAAGGTATGCATTTATATATTTTTCTTTCTTTTTCTCCTTTCTTTGGAGATTTAATTTCTATGTGGATATATCTATCCTTATTGAGACAGGGTTTCTCTTTGTAGCTTGGGCTGTCATGATTTGCTCTGTAGAGCTCTGTAGATTAGATTGGCCTCGAACACACAACGAACATGTTTTTTCCTTGTCTCCCAAGTTTTGAGATCAAGGTATGAATTTAAATAATTTAATTGCCCTTATTAAACAATAACATTACTTAAACCATTTTGTATTAGGTTGAGTCCCAATTCTCCCATGGAAACTCCATTCTTAAGGAGATTGATGTAAAATAGCATGATGTGCTATTTTATATTAGCTTTTCTTAACTGTTGGCTGTGAGAGGCATGCTGTTTGCATGTTCTTCCCAAGCCTAACTCTGGGTTCCTACATTGGTTAACAGAATATATCTCTTTTTCTCTTTTTTTTTTTCCGGAGACAGGATTTCTATATGTATCCTTGTCCTGGACTCACTTTGTAGACCAGGCTGACCTTAGTGAAGGTCAGGGATCCACCTGTCCCAAGGGCTAGGGCTAAAGGCATGTACTGTCATGCCCAGTGGATTATTAAAACTTCTCTTTTAGGGGCAAAATACCTCTTGAAACCAGTTCTCCAGTGGGAGCCCCACACCTGACACTGGCTTGTGACCCCTTTATCTTTATGTACATTTAAGATTATGTGTATTTATCCATTAGATCAGTAAGGATATTATTAAACTTAGCATCAAGGGAAAAAATGTGTCTTTTTTGAATTCTAGACTTGCTTTAGTAATCAGCTTTGTCTTATCAGCAGGTTTCCCACCCTGCCTTCATTGTTTAAACCAGGCTGGTCTAGAATCCAGAGATCTGCCTGTTTCTTCCTCTAGTGTGATGGGATTAAGGGATTAGGGTGTGTGCCAGTACCTCCCTGCTCAAATATTTCACTTAAATCCCAGATAATAGTAACTCTGTAACCCAAAGAGCAACTTTGAACTTTAGTGACAATTTGAAATCTGCCCAAAATCTTCAAAAATATCTTATGTTTTAGCAATGCCAAACCAGAAAAACATCCTTTCTACCTCCTGATATAGGAAAATCAAAGACTTCTTAACCAAAACCAAGCAAAGAAACAACATCCCAAAAGCCTTCGCATGTCTAACCATGCCATCTCATGCTGCAATTAAAGCTTTGTTCATTATTCCTTGGAATCTAGTTATGACTGTATTTCACTGGTAGGCCAATACCAGAAACTCCTGACAGGCACCTAGTACCCAGGGAGCTCTTAGCTCCAGCTGCCATTAGTTTTGTTTTATCTATCGGGAAGGGCCTCCCTCCTTCCTTCATTCTCATTGTTGGTAACTTAGCATTCTATATGTAAATTCTTTCTTTCTTCAAGCCTTTCCTAGTCAGATCTTTCTCAAAAACGATACACAGAAGCACAATTGTCAGGGTAAAAATCATTTGCACGCTAAGAGAAACAAACTCAAGTGGAATCCAAACGTATTGAGGCATTATGAATTCTTCCATTTTTAATCTAGACTATTAATCCTGCTCTCAAGCTCTGTTTAGAAGGCTGCTAGTTTTTTAGTAGGTAAGGAGAGCTAAGCATTAGCTCTCCACCTTTGCTACAAGGCAACAGCTTTTGTTAAGGTAGCCACACCTTTGAAATGCATTTGGGTTTGGTTTCCTACTCTTTGGCTAGGAAACCAGCTTTTACCCGGGCCTTCTTATGCTGTAAGCATGGATTGTCCCCCTGGACTGTCATTCTCCACACTAGCTGATGTTCCAGGCCATCTGGAATGATCCTCTTGCATCTACCCCATGGCGTGTGCCTCCTTCTTGCTGCTCCTGGCTGGAATGCCTTCTTTTTCCTGCTGCTGGCTGAAATGCTTTCTTCTTCCTGCTGCTAGCTGGAATGCATTAATCCTCTGTCTAAAGTACAGGCTTCCTGTTCTAATCTCAGGAAGTCCCACCTTTGTCTGTCTTTGCCCAATCTCAGGCCTCAGTATTTTATTTAACCAATAAGAGTCAATATAAGTAACAGACAGCAAACAGGACCAATTAATTAACATTTAGAATGCTTAACACTACCCCAACACTGATGTACACAGGTGTGAAAAGTCCCAATGAAAACATGCCAACTGAATTCATGATCCCATCAAAAACACCATTAATTAATATTAAATTGCTTCCATAAATGCAGGAATGGTTCAACATACATAAATGAAAAATATGTAACTCACTCCAAAAACAATCTCAAAGACAGAAATCACATAATCATCTCAATAGGTACAAAAAATGTCATTGACAAAATCCAACATCCTTTCATGGTAAAAGTTAAGGAGAGACTCAGGATTGAGAGAATTTAACTAAGCATAATAAAAGCTACATATGAAAAACCTATAGCCAATATAGCCAACTAAAAGGAGGAAAACTTCGGGCATTCCCACTAAGATCATAAAGAACAAAATTAAAGCCAGCCTGGTCTACAAATGGAGTGCAGGACAGCCAGGGCTTGTTACACAGAGAAATGCTGTCTTGAACCACCATCCTCCCCCCCCCCCAAAGAAAAGAAAAGAAAAGAAAACAAGAAAAAAAAATAACCTCTGATGACTGCTTTTGAATCACTACCCCAAAAGGAGGCTGTCATGCCTGTGTTCAGTTGAACAGGAGGTATTCTGCCCTCATGAGACTTGATGTGCTAGAGTAGGATGGTACTGGAGGAGGGGCTCCACTTTTCTGAGGAGAAGAGGAGTGGGAAAGGGGTAGTACCTGGAGGAAGGAAGGGAGGAGGCTACAATTGGGATGTAAAGTGAATAAAATATAAAATAAAAAAGAAGAAGAAAGATCTATATTCATTATAAAACTAAATAGGGGAAAACTTAAGTCATTCCCCCTAAAATCATGAAGAAGAAAATTGGGTTTACTCTTTCCATTTTTACTTAATACAGTGCTTGAATTACTGGCTAGAGCAAGATGACCAAAGAAGCAAATGAAAGAATATGCAAATGGGGAAAAAAGAAGTCAAAGTATTGATTTTTGAATATCACAGATTTCTATACATAGGTGCCACTAAACTTTTTGGAGCTTATTAAACATACTCTATAAATTTGCAGGACACAAAATTAACACTCAAAAAGGCAGCTTTTCTTTAACCAATGGAAATCATACTGAAAACAAAGTCAGTGAAATAATCACATTTACAATAGCTATCCAAAAGTAAAATACCTGACAATAAAAATAACAATGGAAACAAAAATTTTCCATAATGAAGACTTTAAGATGTTGAAGAAAATAACTTACCTTGGTTAAATTTGTACTAGAAGATAAAATGACCACCACTGTTTATAGATCAGAAGAAGAAATATTGTGAAAATGATCATCCTATAAAAATAATGCATAGATTCAAAGGAGTCCCAGTGAAGATCTGAATATCATTCTTCACAGATTTAGAAAAATAGTATTAAAATTTATAAAGAAGAGCAAAATACAAAGCACACCTAAATCCTGGACAAAAAATATTACTATAGGAGGTATTTCTGTAACTAGTTTCTAGTTATACAACAAAGTCATAGCAGCTAAAACTTCATGAGATTTTAAAAGGCTTCTTCCTAACATCCTTAGTTATTGTTAACCCCCAATCCCTATTTCAAAACTTGTTCAGCAAGGCCCAGAGAATGTTATAGAAGAGAAATCATTATTCTTTGTGAGGTGGCCATTTGTAGGTTGCTCATGCCTCAGTGAATGACCCCACACATGCACATATAGGTAGCATTAATTGAACTTAATGGGTTAAAAAACATGAAATTGGGAGAAAAATAGAAGATATGTTGCAGGGGTTCGGGAATCTGGAAGGAATATATGTAACCAAAATACATTGCATAGTTTATGAAATTGAAACCATATAGAAAGTTATTTACTTTTGATGATTTATGTTGTAGCAAAACATTAAGTGAGAATTAAAGAAAGGTGAAATTATGCTAATCTATTTTTCCAGAGTCATCTGAAACTTATTATGTATTTATTATTACTTTATGTATTAAAATTTAATGACATAATAACAACTTGTATATTAAATGTGTACAAAATTAAAATATGAAATTATATGTTACATAATTAATCACTGTTTCCACTTGAAATAAACACATCTCCTTGGATTTACAATATGATCAATTCTAATTAAAATTTTAATAAATAACTCAAAATTGTAAATTAAACTCACTCTTGTGAATTGCTGTCATTGAAAGTATTGAAAAATAATCTTCTGTACATTATGTTCTTATAATGGAAAATGATAGTACTACTCTAAGTTTGAAAAATATCAAACAATATCTGATGAACTTTGAGTCATAATTTTGTTTTGAACTATGATATATTATTATGATTCTTGAAAAGTTAGAATGTAGAATGCAATAATTTTCGAACAAGGGCCATGAAACATCAAAATTTTTGTCACTTATGTTATTGCTCAATAATAGTGACACAATGATGGCATTAAATGTGTCCAAAACAGAGATTCCATCTTTTCAAAACTCACACTCTTTGAACTTTTAATTTTTTAAATTGAAAATATTATAATATCATTTTCTGACTTCACTTATACCTTTAGAATTTCCTTGAATTACAAAAAATGTATTCACACACTAGAAACTATTCTAACCACTAACCAGAATATACCACTTCTGTTTTATTGAAGAAAAATAATTTCTTTGGTATATAATTTTTTCTTGCTATAACTGTTAAGGAAATATAAATGAAAGACACTGTTATAGTTTATATCATAAAGCAATCTACCCCACTCAACCCTGATGCAACAAGGCCTGTTTGGTAAAGGTTTAGTCTCCTGGGTGATTCTCTTCTCCTTTGCTCTCTCTCAATTTCATAATCTCTATCTCTTTAAGTTTTGTGTGTGTGTGTGTGTGTGTGTGTGTGTGTGTGTGTGTGTGTGTGT
>CAJQZJ010022508.1:48644-59446 GCA_907164525.1 Lophiomys imhausi | reverse complement strand
TGTGTGTGTGTGTGTGTGTGTGTGTGTGTGTGTGTGTGTGTGTGTGTTTAAACATATAAATACAACCTGCTCAGAAGTACAAACATTGATAACTTTTAGGTACTTTTAATTTTAAAATGTAGTTGTCCAACACATTGGTGTTGAAGTTATCTTAAATATATGAATATATGCAGTTTTCATATTTACTTTCTTCTCTTGACATTGAAAAATTTATTTCATTCACAGTAAATCAAACTGTATTATGTTTTGGCTTTATTTTATGTGTCCAAGTTGAAAAGTAAAATATTTATTTATTTTATTTTCTAATATTTCCATAAATTAGGAATAATTGTAAATTTTAAAGAATAATTTAACAGTAAATGCATCATTACTAAAATCTTACTTTGTTGTCACTGTGATGGCTAATTTGGTAAATATGCTTGTCATACAAGCTTGGTCACCTCAGTTCAAATCTACTGAAAGATGTAAGAAGTGAACTGACTCCACCAAGTTGCCTTCTGACTCCAACACATGTACTGTGTGATGTACTGCTAACATTATTCAGTATGCAAGAAGATAAATCAGTGAAAAATTGTGCGTTTGATGAAAAATTTTCTTGAAGGTGAGTTTTTATTAAAATTTTGAAAAATAGTTATAACTTTATTTAATAGAATTGTTTGAAGATTTACATGATGCTACTTGTTTTATATTTTCAGTCTCTTCACTTTAAATAAAGAGAAATCAGTATTCTCATATATCAAGTGTAAGTTTCATGATGAACAATGCTTCAGAGAAACAGTAGACAAAATTGATATGAAACATAAAACATTACTAATAAAAGTGTTTGCTGCATCTCTTTGTTAACACTGATGTCAAGTATACATTTCTTTCCAAGAGATATAAGGTTATGGACTCTCACTTCAAGGAAACTGTAATTATCCGTTTAATCATTTATACACGTCATTAAAAAAAAACTGGCAACATGCCATTTAAAGTCTAGGAACTATTATAACAACTAATCAGAATATATCATATCATATTTTATTGGAGAAAAATTGCTTTTAGTCAATCATTTCTTTTCTTACTATAACAGATAAGAAAATATAAAGCAAATCCACTGTTACAGTTTAGATCTTAAAGCAATCCGCCCCAGTCAACCTTGATACACCAAGACCTGTTCGGTAAAGGTTTAGTCTCCCAGTTGATGATATTGGGACTGTGTATGGAAATTTCAGTTTTGGAAACCTATGGAAACTTAAGATAATTGAAGGAGGAAGGAAGGGTAGGAGAGAGGGAGGGGGAAGAGAAGGAGGAAAGACCTTGAAGAACACAACAGCATTTTAAAATTTTTATTATTTAATTAACTAATTTACGTATTTATTTATTTATTCATTCATTTATTCATTTTACCATCCCACTCACAGCCCCCTTCCTCTTTTCCTCACAATCCTACTCTCCCACCCTCTGCTCCCATTTCCCTTTCATCTCAGAGAAGGGTCCACCCCTAACCTGCCCCAGTATTAACTACAACTTCTTCCACTGAAGGCAGTCAACGCAATCCAGCTAGGGCATAGTTATCTGACTGCAGGCAACAGAGTAGGCATCAGGAATGGCCCCCACTTTAATTGTTAAGGGTCCAACATGAAAACCAAACTGTGGCTCAGCTCCATGAGTGTAGAGGGCCTGGGTTCAGTCCATGAATTCTCTTTGGTTGATGGTTCAAACTCTACGAGTCCGGATGGGCCTGGGTTACATGCCTCTGCCTCTATTGGTCTTCTGGTATAGCTCTTGTTTCCTTATGCTGCCTCTATCCTTCTCCTAACTCTTCCACAAGACTCCTAGGGCTCTGTCCTTTGTTTGGTTATGGGTCTCAGCATTTGGTTTGATCCCTTGCTGGGTGGAGTCTCTCAAAGAACAGTCATGCTATGCTCCTGTCTGCAAGCTTAGTGGAAAATCATTAATAGTGTCAGTGGTTGGCTGTCTCCCAAAGTTTATGTCTCAAGTTGGAACAACCCTTGTCTGGCCATTCCCTCAATCTCCACTCCATCTTTATCACTGTATGTCTTGTAGGCAGGGTACATTTCAGGTCAAGCATTTTATGGGTGGGTTGGTGTCCCCCTCCCTCCACTGGCAGTCTTTCCTGGTGTTAGGAGAAGGCCACTTCAGTCTCTTTATCCCCTTCTGCTAAGATTCTCAGCTAGAGTTACCCATATATCCTCACAAGAGCCTACCCTGCCACAGATCTCCATTTTAACCACTTTTACTTTCTTTTTTGCATTTCAGCCTCAAAGTCACCAGATTTATTCTTTCCAATGCTCCCTGCCATGATATGCTGCTTTACTGCAATCTAAAAACTGTTACATAAAATATAGGTTTTCTGTAAGTTTAGTATGGATGTTTTGTTATACCAAGACAGTCACTAAATATTGTGCCATTTTATTTTATTTTATTTTAAACATTTATTTATTTATTATGTATACAGTATTTGCTCTACATATATGCCCTGGCAGATCTCAATGTAGATGGCTGTGAGCTACCATGTGGTTGCTGGGAATTGAACTCAGGACCTTGGGAAGAACAGCCAGTGCTCTTAACCTCTGAGCCACTTCTCCAGCCCAATATTGTGCCATTTTATGATGCAAATAATTATGCTCAGAATACTCCATTCATATTTTTAAAGAGTGAATAAGTGGTATAAAATGTAGCTTATGGAATTCTAAAAACAGATAAAATTGAATGAGCATAATATTAATAGGTATGCTAAAGCACTGTCCATCACATGGTATAGAATCTTTATTCTAGGTAGATTAGTTTTTCAATGATTCTATAAATACACTCTGTTCATTATTTCTTGTCAGTCTTTTCTCTGGAATTTAGCTTTCTAGTATAACTCTTTAACATATAGCTTTAATTGCATAATCAATATTTTTTCAGCTCTTTCCTTAACTACATGAATCTTTAAATAACTATCTTAAAATATCTTACTAAGGACAGTTTCAGTCTATATGTAGGATAGCATGCAGTTTTGTTTTGTATATTTGTCATATTGTTTCACAGATAAGTCTAGCTTCATCTGTAGCTGCATTTTAAACTGCTAAGGAATATGCTTATATATTTTTATTCTCAGTGTCTACCACAGTCACAAAAACAAATTGCCAAATGGGAATTTAAGGACACTTCCTAAGTAAAATGTTTTCACTCTGTTTTTCTGTTATGAAAACTCACTATCTCTAGTTACATCTTTGATACTTTACCTTATTCTACCATGCCAGTTATAGTGTTAGGAAGGATTTGCAGTAACAACATCTAATGCCTATTTTTAGAGTTCATAAGTTTCTAAGTATTTGCTGAACATTTACTCTGTTGCTGATCTTCTATTACAATGTAGAATTAAAAGGTAACATTAGGAATCAAGAGGGTGTTTTGGATCTAAGAAGATGTTTTTAAAATTGTGATGCAAGTTAGGATGAAAGCTGAGTTAGATATAGAACTTTAAACTCATGGAGATGGTTAGATAGTAGAATGTTAAAGTCAGGTGCCAGATACATATGGACTGGACATTGGGAATGTACGTTAAGCCATGTAATCCTCATAACTGTGGCCTCATTACCTCTGTTGTTTTGTATTGTATTTATTGTTATAAGAGAAAGAGCCATTTGTTGGACTGAAATGAGGAGCTGATGGGGGGAAAAGATATACCTTAAACTTAAAAAAAGGGAAGAAAATGGGGGGTTGAAGGGGAAGAGGGTGGAAGGGTTAGACTGGAGGGGGGAGTATGGAGGGGATTGTGATTGAAGAAATAAAAAAAACAAAACAAGAAAAAACACATAAAAACAAAAAGAAACACATCTATTCACATTTAAAAAAAGGTAACATTGTGGATGTGGCTCAAGGCTAAAGCACTTGACTAGAATGTTTGACAACTTGGCTTTCATAGTCAGAACTATAAAGATATTTTGGGTTGAAAAGAAAAGAAAAAAATCACAAACAATGTAAGAATACACAATACCTACTCTTAAGATCTCTTATAGTTTATTAGGGAAGTGAACTCATGTGTACCTGAAAATAGTTTGACCATTAATCTCCATATACTTGTGGGCCTCAATTTGAGAAGCTTTAATAAAATAACTTCTATTTATGGATTTTTTTTAAAAAAAGATAGAACAGGAATGTTGTAACTGAAAATCAAGGAAGGATTTAATTTAGTAAGAGAAACTTTGTTAGGTTGCCATGTTCTGCAATGAGGTTAACGAAATGTAAAAATAAAAAGTGATATTACCCATTTACTTAGCCATTAGGCTATTACTGGTTATCTTAGTAAAATCTTGTTAATTATAACAGAGATTACATAAGACTGCAGTGATTTCAGAAATAAAATATTAGTGTGACTTTATTTGTGAAAAATAAAAAAAGAATAAATGAAAGGAGAGATGTCAAGTCATAGAATGTGTACTATAATTC
Source organism: Lophiomys imhausi (assembly GCA_907164525.1). Taxonomy (NCBI): domain Eukaryota; kingdom Metazoa; phylum Chordata; class Mammalia; order Rodentia; family Muridae; genus Lophiomys; species Lophiomys imhausi. The sequence goes on along the minus strand of CAJQZJ010022508.1, from coordinate 55,006 downwards.
AACATGGACACTAAAACTTAATTGATGCATTGCTATATTGACTCCAAAAAAGTAACAACCTAAAAAGGACAATACATATGTTTCCAAATGGAAAAGGTGTAGAAATATTCTATTCAACATGAAAAGTTTAAGATTTGTAAAAGATCATAATGTTTAAAAGAACCAGCACAATTTAACCTACTTGTTTAAATGTATAGTGGCTAAAGCAATTGACTTGAGGTTGCTAATGGAAATTCACAAAAATGCCTTCTATGTAGTAAGAAAAATGCAAATAATAGCACTGTTTATGTCAGAATTGTTATTAGACTTAACTGAAACAATATGTGTAAATTTCCCATCACAAATACAAACACTGGGGAAATAATCAATGAATGCTAATAATAATATTAACAATACTAAATATAATAATACAGTGTTTCATAAATTTATTCTCATAAATTATTAATAAATTTATATTTCTTATATAACTACATGAAATTATGCTAGTTGTATTAATATTTTAACTTTGTCTTTTTCTCATTAGCTTTAATTCTGTTTTTACCAAAACTGAAATAGAATGCTACTGAATGAAAGGCAACTCTTTACACTGTAAATTAAAATAATTGGATTTAATCTTAGTTCTTGGAGTTGATAGGCTATATTAAATCTCAATATACTAGATGTTAGTCTTTAATTGTTGACAAGTACCTCTTTAGAGTGAAATTATCACTGAAATATGACCTCTTACAGCATTACCCTCAACATTACAGCTAGTTTTATTACTGCAGCTATTATACCTGCAATGTCATACCAGCATGGCTGTTAAAACATGGCTTAAATAAGGATGACACAAATAGACATGCTCACTTGGGTAGGAGAAAGCCCATGAGGCCTCACCAATATACAAAGAACTACAGAAAACTAATGAATGCTGAAAAATTAAGAAATAGTCTTCTCCAGGAAAAAGCATACCCATTGATCACCCAATACTGAATGTTCGGCCCTGAAAATATATTAACATTGTCCAGACTGAGTAGATTGTGTTTACTATTCAAAACTATTTTTCAATGTATTCTTGCATTATAAGTTCAAACTACCTAACTGTTAATTTTGGGTACATTATACTTCTTAAATATAATTAAATTACAAAGAAAACAGATAAAAATTAAGGATGTCACCCAAATCTCGCAACATCAATGAAAAATGTTATATCACAGGACATTATAAGAAAAAAAAACTATTGGATATGAAAAAGGACTAGACTAGCAAAATGTCTCTTGTTTCTCAATTTTCTCAGTAATGCAGTTTGAAAATAATTTCGCTTTACTCCAAAAATTAATGTATTATTTTTTACACTAGGCTAAGCATGAAATAAAAAAAATAATAAGATATAAAGTCTTAATCTGTGGTGTGTACATTTTTGTATGTGCAAAATAGTGACAGAATTGTACTGCTACACAGTTTCACCATAATTTCAAGCACTGGACATTTTATATTTCATGTGTAGTGTTGTAGCAGTCATCAGGAAGAAAATAAAAATGTGTTCATCTATAACGTTTTCTTCATAAATTAATTTGTTTATTTTACTTCTCACTCTCAATACCCCTCCCTCCTCTCCTTGCAGTCCCCCCCTCCTACCCACTTCCTGCATACCTCCCCTGTCCAGTACCAACCCACTCTGTCACATCAAATCAAATGAGGAATAAATGCCTCCTCTTCCACTGAGGCAAGACAAGGCAGCTCTGCTAGGATAATGGGATCAAGGGAGAGGCAACAGAGTCCACATCAGAAATAGTTCCTGCTCCAATTGTTAGGGGATCCACTTGAGGAGCAAGCAGCCCAACATCTTCATATGTGTATTGGGCATAGGATCAGTCCGTATTTGTTCTATGGTTGGTGGGTCAATCTCTATGAGACCTCCTGTGTCTGAGTTAATTGGTTATGTAGGTCTTCTTGTGGTTTCCTTGACCCCTTCAACTTTTTCAGACCTTCCTCTAACTCTTTCACAAGACTCCCTGAATTGCTCCAAATGTTTGTCTGTGGGTCTCTACATCTGTTTCCTTTATCTGCTGGATAAAGCCTCTCAGATGGCAGTTATGTTAGGTTCCTGTCCACTTCCCTCTCTCCATCCACTTCTGATGTTTATGTTATTTCCCGTACTCTTGGAGGGATTTAAGGATTATCCCTTGAATACTCATCATTACTTAGTTTCTTTGGGTCTCTGGATTGTAGCATGGTTATCCTGTACTTAATGGCTAATATCCATTTATGAGTGAGTGCATACCATGTGTGTCTTTCTGGGTCTGTGTTACCTCACTCATGATCCACCAAGATGATGTCACAATTCAGATCATCTATGCTTCAAATGCAAGGGCACCCTCATTTGCAAAATAAACATTAATAAAGCTCAAATCTCACATGGAACCCCACACATTGATAGTAGGAGACTTCAGCACACCTCTCTCACCGATGGACAGATCAAAGATATAGAAACCAAAAAGAGAAATAATGAAACTAACAGATGTCATGTATCAAATGGACCTAACATATCTACAGAACATTTCACCCAAACACAAAATAATACACTTTCTTCATCTACATCTTTTTAAGCATAATATTACCATTTTAATTATTGTCAAAAATATGTAAAATTGTAGGGCATCTGTGACAATTAATCATAACTGTCAACTTGCTTGCATTTAGAATTTGCATGGAAACAATACTGTAGGTATCTACGTAGATGTTTCCAGAAAGGTTTGAAGTGGAAAATGTGCCATGAACATGTGCAGCAACATCCCATCAGCTAGAGTCCTGCACTGAATAAAAACATAGACAATGAGATGAACACCAGCACTCATCTCTCTATACTATCTGGCTTCATGACCAAATACTTGTACTGCTGATTCAGGCTCCTCTTTCTATGACTTCTCCGCAGTAATAGACTGTATTCTCAAACTGTACGAACACATAAAGCTTTCCTTCAATGTTACTTCATATCAGCCATTCAGTAAAAGCAACAAGAAAGATAACAAATACAAAAATATCTGACTACTTTCTTTAACTGTGTTTATTTTTCTGAAGATACATGCAATTTTAATATTTAATTAAGTTTTCTAAAGTCATTATTTGAATTATAGTATAATGCACCCAAATTAATGGTGGAGGTAATGCATTCTTGTACAAAATGAATATTTTTCAATGATGTGTCTAAAACAGTGCATAAATGAGGGCATTGGCACTAGACTATCATATATGACCTATGTGTAGCTATATGTTCATGCATTACTGCATACCCATGGATAAACTGTAAATGATTGTTCAATGGTTCTAATAGATTATTAGTCTTTCATATGTTTACCCATAACACTCCTTATTTTGATATCAGAGTTACAATAGTAAAAGAAACATTTTGAGGCAAATGTCTGAAGTTTATATAAGCGTCTACTGTTGCTATATGAAATTAGTACAAACTTGTGGTTTATAATGCAAAATTAAAAATTATGGTTCTGGAGATATCAAATGTAAAGAAGTTTCACTAGGCTACAATCATGTTGCTTCTTGGGTTGTATTCCTTCTAAAAATTCGACTCATTTCTCACCATCTTCAGGGAGACAACATTCATTGGCTTGCATTCCTGCATCTTCCTCATTTTTCCTTCCATAACTTTATCTTTGTCTCCCAACAAAGTTGCTTCTTCTTCCTTAGTAACACTTGTAATTTTAATGGACTTCCTCAGTCCTGTATATATAAGTTATATATCCCAGTCAGTATATATAACTTAGTCACTCCTACAAATTCTTTACCTTACATAGGCAAACATATTCACAGTTTCCAGGAATTCCAGTGTGGCTTTCTTTGGGGAAGCCGTATTTGGCTTTTGAGAAAAATGTGTTTTCTGCGATAAAATTTTAATGACTTTAATAAATGAATATTCAATATGTGATTACTAATATTTTGATAACATAATATATTACTTTTCTTCTCAGGTATGAATAATAGGAAATTTACTTTAATACAATGATGTGTTAAAAATTTATGTTGATTTGGACTATGTACACTACAAGTTAAAATGAAACATATTCATTATTTTTGGAGAATTTTTTAAGTGAAATTATATTAAGTATTTCTAAAGACATGTTGACCAATGCATAGCCCTTGGTTGCTACATGGATTTCAATTTATTTATTGCAGTAAATATTTATACAACTATTTTGATATAATATACATTTTTCAGTTATGTGACCTAGGATTTAAGTATAGAAGTAGAGCAAAGTAATATTCTCTCAGAATAGTGAAAAATGCATAAAAGTACACCTTTTTGCTGTAAGATGAAAAAAAAATTCATGAATTTTCTCTTTCTTTTAATGGCTTCTAGTGAACATTCTTGTAGCTGTTTTCTGTCAAATTTAAAGGTCATGGGTAAGGCTAGACCTGTGTCTTAGATGATGTTTACAGTGTTCTCAGAGGAATTTAAAATAGACTAAGTTCCTTTGAGTCAACAATCGTAAAGAGCATAGAGGAAATCTTGTCTAGTTCCTAAATCCACGTTGTATGAAAATTTTACCATTCAAAGAAAGGAATGGTTAAAAGATTAAAACACAATTCTTTAATACATAAGTTGATAGAAATATTTCAGGAAGTGTTTTCACAATATTTTTGTACCAATCTTTCCTTCATTTCTGTATGTTGTATCTTAGCCATACTAGAATAATTACTTATATAAAATATTTTCCTTTATGTCTTTTTACAATGATTATATTGGAGAGAAAAGAGTAAGAATATTCTAAGGGTTCCTAGCAAATTTAACAGTCTTTAGAAGTATTAATTGAAAGCCAATATACAATATTTTGGTTAATGGTTTAATTACAATTTTGAAAAGAGAACTAAGATTGAAAAATAAATAAATTGTGTACAAGGAAAGAACATATGGAGGTATCACCAACCCTGATTTCAAGCTGTACTACAGAGCTATAGTAATAAAAACAGTATGGTACTGGCATAGAAACAGATGGGTTGATCAGTGGAATGGAATCAAAGACTCAGAAATAAATCCACATACCTACAGTCACTTAACTTTTGATGAAGTAACCAAAACTGTACAATGGAAAAATGAAAGCATCTTCAACAAATAGTGCTGTTCTAACTGGATGCTAACATGTAGAAGGATGCAAATAGAGCCATGTTTATCACGTTGCATAACACTTAAGTCCAAGTGGATCAAAGACCTCAACATAAAACCAGACACACTAAATCTAATGGAAGAGAAAATGGGGAAAACCCTCTAACTCATTGGCACAGGTGACATCTTCCTGAACAGAACACCAAAAGCTCAGGCTCTAAGACCAACAGTCAACAAATGGGACCTTTAAAACTGAAAAGCTTCTGGTAGGCAAAGGATGTTGTCATTAGAACAAAAAGGAAACCCACAGATTGGGAAAGATCTTCATCAAACCCACATCCAACAGAGGGCTAATATCAAAACTTTATAAAGAATTCAAGAAATTAAGCACACATGAACCACATAATCCAATAAAAAAATTGGATACAGAGTTATGAATTCACAAAAGAGGAATCTCTAGTGGCCAAGAGACACTTGGAAGAAGTGTTCAATGTCCTTAGCCATCAGGAAATTGAACTCAAAAAGATTTAAGATCCCGTTCCCCCCCTTCCCCGTCAGAATGGCTAATATCAAAAACTCAAGTGATAGCATATTCTGGTGAGATTGTAGAAAAAGGAGAACACTACTCCATTGGTGGGAGTTCAGACTTGTGAAACCACTTTCGGAGTAAGTCTGGTGATACCTCAGAAAACTGGGACTAGTTCTTCCACAAGACTGAGCTATAACACTCCTGGGCATATATCCAAAAGATTCTTCACCCAACCACCAGGACATTGGCTCAACTATGTTCATAGAAGCTTTATTCCTAATAGCTAAAACTGGAAATGATCCAGATGCCCTACAACCAAAGAATGGATAAAAAAATCTGTGGACTATTTACACAATGAAATACTATTCAGCTATCAGAAACAAGGAAATCATGCAGTCTGCAGCCAACTGGATGGAACTAGAAAAGCTCATCCTGTGTGAGCTAATCCAGACTCAGAAAGCTACAAATGACATGTATCCACTTATAACTGGATTTTATGCATATAGTACAGGATAACCATACTACAACCCACATACCCAAAGGAACAGGAACCTAGCATAACTATCATATGAGAAATTCCACCCAACGGCAGATCAAAACAGATACTGAGACACATAGTCAAACATAGGGTGGAGCTCTGGGAATCCTATATAAGAGAAGGCGAGGGGGAATCGAGAGACGGAGGGGGCAAGAACAACATATGAAGATCAACAGAACCAACCAACCTAGGCTCTG
>CAJQZJ010022508.1:0-18644 GCA_907164525.1 Lophiomys imhausi | reverse complement strand
TGTTAAAGTCAGGTGCCAAATACATATGGACTGGACATTGGGAATGTATGCTAAGCCATATAACTCTTATAATCGTGGCCTATTTATTTCTGTTGTTTTGTATTGTATTTATAGTTATAAGAAAAAGAACCATTATTTGGACTGAAAGGGAGAGCTGTTGGGGGGAAAAATAAATACCTTAAACTAAAAAAAAAAAAAAAGAAGAAGGGAAGAGGATGGTGGGGCTGAGGGGGAGGAGGGTGGAAGGGTGGGACTGGAGGGGGGAGTAGGGAGGGGATTGTGATTGAGATGTAACTTGAAGAAATAAAAAATAAATTATTAAAAAAAGAAAAAAAAAAGAAAGAAATCAAGGACTCAATGAAAAGATGGACCTAAGAATTATAGGCATAGAAAAAAGAAAAGATGCCTGACTCCAAGATCCAAGAAACATCTTCAATAAAATCATATAAGAAAATTTCCCAAACCTAAAGAAAGAGATGCCCAAAAATTTCCAAGAGGCATACAGAACTACAAACAGATTAGACCAGAAAAGAAATTCCTCTCTCCACATAATAATTGAAACTCCAAATGTACAGAACAAAGAAAGAATATTGAAAGCAGTAAGGGGAAAATGTCAAGTAGCATATAATGGTAGACCCATCAGAATTAAACCTGGGTTCTCCTCAGAAATATTAGAAGCCAGAAGGGCCTGGGCAGACGTACTACAAGCCCTAAGAGAACACACGTGCCCAGTCAGACTACTATACCTAGTAAAACTCTCTATCAACATAAAGAGAGAAAACAAGATACTCCATTGCAAAATCAAATTTAAACAGTATCTACCCACAAATCCAGCCCTACAGAAGATTCTAGGAGGAAAATTGTAACCCAGAGTAGATAACTACACCCAAGAAATCAGAGGCAGCAATAAAATCCATTGGAGCTAAATAAAAAGAAACACACAACCAACACCTACATCAAAATAACAAGAAATAACAACCTTTGGCCATTAATATCCATGAATATCAATGGACTCAACTCCCCAGCAAAAAGACACAGACTTACAGAATGGATCCCTAAATAAGACCCAACATTTTGCTGCATACAAGAATCACATCTCACTGACAAAGATAGATGCTACCTCAGAATACTGGGCTGGGAAATCCTTTTCTAAGCAAATGGGCCAAGGAAGCAAGCTGGAGTAGCCATCCTAATATGAAATAAAATAGACTTTCAACTGAAGCTAATCAAAAAAAAAAAAATAGGAAGGGCAATACATACTCCTTAAAGGAAAAATTCATCAAATGGAATCTCAATACTGAATACCTATGCCCCAAATACAAGGTCACTCACATTTGTAAAAGAAACCCTTCTAAAGCTTAAAACTCACATTGATCCCCACACATTAGTAGTGGGAGAATTCAACATCCCACTCACAACAATGGCCAGGTCATTGAGACAGAAACCAAACAGAGAAATAATGAGCTTAACAGAAGTCATGAAACAAATGGATGGAACAGATATCTACAGAATGTTTCACCAAACACAAAAGGATACACCTTCTTTTCAGCACTGCATGGAACCTACTAAAAAATTGACCATATAGTTGCACACAAACCAAGCCTCAACAGATACAAGAAAATTGAAATACCCCTTGCATCTTATCAGACCACCATGGAATAAAGCTGGACTTCAACAACAACAGAAATAATAGAAGGCCTACACATTCATGGAAATTGAACAACTCTCTACTGAATGACCACTGGATCAGGGAAGAAATAAAGAAGAAAATCAAACGACTTCTTAAAATCCAATGACAATGAAGGCACAACATACCCAAACCTATGGTACACAATGAAAACAGTGCTATGAGGAAAGTTCATAGCACTACATTCCTTCAAAAAGATCCACATCCATTGGAAGGTCTTGTACTACCCTTTCTGAGTCATTCATTAATTTGATAATAAAAGTTACTGATGGTCATTTAGCTGGGCAGGACTTCCTGGAACTAACTAAGGAAGACTGGGAAGAGACCTAGGAAGCTCTTTCTTCCTGCCAAGACTTGAGAGCAGCAGGATGTCTTGGAGTGAGCCCTGAAGGGATAGTAAGTCACATGGCAGATTGAGGATAGTTGATCAGGTTAATTTCAATTAGCTAATTTAGAGTAAGCTAAGGCCTAAGTGTTGAAACATTAAAAGGTCTTGGTGTATTTAATTATTGGGAAAAAGCCTCCATGCGTTTCATGCCTCCAGCTAAGGGGAGTCAGGCAAGCCATGCCTACTGGCATCCCACCAGGACACCAGCTGCTCCTCTGGCCTAATGTACCAGTTTATAGTTATTATCTATCTCAATGAATTTAAAGTTCTAAACCAAATTCAGTTTCCATCCTGCCTTGCATTACCAACTCAAAAAAATCTGCATAGACCTAGAACATCCTTTTAATTCCCAAACAACTTAAAATTTAACTGTGAGACTGTAACTATGAGCATTTTTTTAAAGGAAGAGATCTGTCATCCTCTTTTTCTATTGTTGTGATGGAACATGATAAAGGAAACTTATAAAGGAAAATTTTAATTGAGGGCTTGTTTACAGTTCCAGGCAGTGAGTTAATGAGTATCAAGGTGGGGAACAAGGCAGTAAGTAGGCAAGCATGGTGGTAGAGAGAGAGAGAGAGAGAGAGAGAGAGAGAGAGAGAGAGAGATGTTGTTTCTATTTTAAAGATGACTTAATAAATTCTAGTATATATATTCACTGCATGAGTTCCTGCAGTGATTTGAATGATAATCACATAGGCCAATCTGTTTGAATACTTGATTCCTAGTTGGTCGAACTCTTTAAAGAGATTAGAAGTTATGGAGTTATTGGAGAAATTATGACACTAGGTCAATGTTTGAGGTTCCAAAAGACTCACACCATTCCAGGTATCACTCTCCTTCTGTATCGTACTTGTGGATCAGGATGTGACCTTTCAACTGATCCTACCACCATGCTCCTTCTCTACCATCATGAACTCTAATTCTCTGAAACCAAAAATCCAAATGAACATTTTTTAATATAATTTACATCAATAATGGTGTTTTCTCACAGCCATAGAAAGGTAAATAATATGCAAAGTGTTACTGGAATCAGTGTGCTGGTCTTGCCATGCTCTTCATTATCCTGAAGCAGATAGCTGAATAGAACAGTTGAATGGCTTTTTTAAAAACACAGTTCCAACATCAATTAGGTGCAGTAGGCTAGGTGGCTGAGGTAGGATTCTCCAGAAGGTGGTACGTGCTTTTAGTCAACAACTAAAGGTTAAGTTTATTCCACAGCCAAAATTTATGGACCCAAGAATCATGAGGTAGAAATGGGGATGGTGATTCCATTTATCATCGTCCCTAGTGATCCACTAGGCAAACTTTTACTTCCTGTCTCTGTGACCGTAAGTTCTGCTGGCCTAGAAGTTGTGCTTCCAGATAGAGAACACTTATGGTAGGAGAAACAACAATCATCCCATTGAAGTGGAAATTCAGGCTTTCCCTTAGATTCTGTGGGTTATTGATGCCCTTAAGCCAAGAGGCTAAAGAAAAGGCTAAGTGTTAGGAAGATTACTGATCTACAGCCTACCAAGGCAAGATTAAATTTCTTCTCCACAATGTAGGTAAATCAGAGTATGTCTGGAGTATGGGAGATCCTTTAGGATGTCTCTTTGTGCTACTATGTCTTGTGATTTGAAGTCAATGGAAAATTACAACAACGTTATCCTGGTAGTTTAGATTAATTTTATTCCAGCAACACTGCCTCTCTGATCACAGCCAAAGAACTTCTACGTATCTGTGATCTGGCTGGAATGCAGACATGATAAATGCCACTAATCTTTCTGTCTAGAATACAGACACACTCCTACTGTATGTACACTTTAAATCCCAAACAATGACATCTAATTGAGGGATAGACAAAGAGATGATTCAGAGAAAGATTTGACAGAATGATTCAGAGATGGAATACACCTAAGTCTCAGGAAAATAGCAGGAAAAAAGAGGCAACTTAAGAGAGTAGGGTATAGTAGATAGAGAGTAAAGACAACAATACAGAAGAGAACAGTAGAGAGTTAAGTAGAGGAGGCAGCACAGTAGAGTTGAGTTTAGCTGAGGTCAGTCAGTTAGCAGATACTGGGGAGTCAGTTGATAGGTAGTCCAGTGGCAGTTCAGCTCATGGCTGTTCATATCAGTTCAATCAATTCAGTTGAGTAAGTACAATGCAGTGAAATTGAATTTGTCTTTCAGTTTGTGCAGAGGAAATTGAAGCCAGAGAATAAGAATGAACCAGAAGATTAGAACAAATTGCCAGAGTTAGTGTCAAGCCAAGCAGAGAAATTTAGTGAGGAGCTGAGACAAGCCTGATTGAGTCAGTCGGCTTGGAGTTTGAACCAGAACAGCTGAGTTGAACAAGCCAGCAAGAAAGGGTGAGCTTATTCAGCAGTGAGCCTCCAAAAAAAGAAAAAAAAAACAATTATATCTGGTAAATAAAAATTACTTTTACAGTTGATGATGAACATGGTTGGAAAGATGCCACTATGTGACTGGAGAAGGGAAAAGACAACCAAACTTGCAGAAAGGAGAGGACATCTGTCAGAAACATTGCAAAGGACAGGAGACATCTGACAGAAAGCTACAAAAGAGAAATTCACCTGGGATCATCTCCAGAGGAAGTATTAATTCTAAGAGTTCCGCTGGATGCAGAGAGAAGCATGAAACAAGGTGACTTTTATTATTATTCTTACTCTACTATGCACTCTAATTTATATTACTGTACTTAAAACTTCTACCTCCCTTCCACCTCCTTTTCCTCCCTATCCCTCAACACCAGTCGGGAGAGAAAGAAAATTAGAAGTGAAAAGGGTCGTAGTTCTCTTTAGGCTATTTCCTACTGATTAGAGTTGTTGGGTTCTTTGGGGGTAATGCCAGTCTCAGTAGAAGTCAAGCAAACCAGGAGACAGCAGCAGAAAGAACAATCAGCAGTTTGAGGGAGCAGCAGCAGCTGGGAGAGCAGCACTTAACCAAAATTAATCAAAAAGAGGAAAGGGCACTACATACTCATTAAAAAAATGCATCAAGATGACATCTCAATACTGAATATCTATGCCCTAAATACAAGGGTACCCTCATTTGTAAAAGAAACTCTTCTAAAGCTTAAACCACATATTGATCCCCACACATTAGTAGTGGGAGACTTCAAAACTCCACTCACACAAATGGACAGATCATCGATACAGAAATCAAACAGAGAAATAATGAGACTAAAAGAGGTCACAAACCAAATGTACCTAACAGATATCTGCAGAACGTTTCACCCAAACACAAAAGAATATACCTTATTTTCAGCACCTCAAGGAACACTCTCCAAAACTGACCATATAGTTGGACACAAACCAAGCCTCAACAGATACAAGAAAATTGAAATAACCCCTTGTATCTTATCAGACAACTATGGGTTAAAGCTGGACTCAACAACAGAGATAACAAAGAGCCCACACATTCATGGAAACTGAAAAACTCTCTACACAATGAACACTTGGATCAGAGAACAAATAAAGAAGGAAATCAAAGTCTTAGCAAAATGAAGGCACAGCATACCAAAACCTCTGGGACACAATGAAAGCAGTGTTACAAGGAAAGTTCATAGAACTAAGGGCCTTCAAAAAGAAAATTGTGACAGCTCATATTAGCAACTTAGCAGCAGAACTGGAAGAGCTAGAAAAAAAAAAGAAGAAGCAAACATTCCCAAGTTGAGTATAAGGCAGAAAATCATCAAAAACAGGATTAAAATCAACAACTTAAAAACAAAACAAATAAGTCAAAGAATCAACGAAACCAAGCGTTATGTCTTTAATAAAATTAAAAAAAAATAGAAAAACCCTTAACCAAACTAATGAGAAGACAGAGGGGAAATACCCAAACCAACAAAATCAGAAATTAAAAGGGAGAAATAACAATAGGCATTATAGAAACCCAGAGAATCTTCAGGTCTTACTTCAAAATCTAAACTCCATAAAATTTGAAAACCTAAGGGAAGTGGACAATTTTCTTGATAGATTCCACCTACTAAAGTTAAATCAGGATTATATTAACATATTAAACAGTCCTATATCCCCTAAGGAAATAGAAACAGTCATTAAATTCTCCCAACAATAAAAGTCCAGGGCCAGGGGGTTTCACACAGAATTCTATCAGACCTTCAAAGAAGAGCTAATACTAATACTCTTCAAACTCTTCCACAAAATAGCAACAGAAGGAACACTGCCAAACTCATTCTACGTGGCCACAGTCACCCTGGTACATACAGCAAATAAAGACCCAACAAAGAAAGAGAACTTCAGACCAATTTCCTTTATGAACATAGATACAAAAATACTTAACAAAATACATCAAAAGTATCATACACCATGATCAAGTAGGCTCATTTCAGGAATGCAGGGATGGTTCAACATACCAAAATCCACCAACGTAATCCACCATATAAGCAAGCTGAAAGAAAAATCCACATGATTATCTCACTAGATGCTTAAAAAGCATTTGACAAAATCCAAAACCCCTTCATGCTGAAAGTCCTGAAGAGAATTGGCATATAAGGACCATACCTAGAAATAATAAAGGCAATATACAACAAGCCAGTAGCTAGCATCAAATTAAATGGAGAGAAACCTAATGCATTTCTTCTAAAATCAGAGACAAGGCAAACATGCCCAGTCTCCCCATATCTCTTCAAAGTACTACTTGAAGCTGTAGCTAGACCAATAAGACAACTAAAGGAGATCAAGGGGATACAAATTGGAAATGAAGAAATTACATTACCCTATTCACAGATTATATGATAGTATACATAAGTGGTCCAAAAAATTCAACCAGATAACTACTACAACTTCTAAACAACTTCAGCAACATAGCTGGATACAAAATCAATTCAAAAAAAATCAGAAGCCCCTCTTTATACAAAAGATAAATGGTCTATGAAAGAAATTAGAGAAACAACACCCTTCACAATAGCCATAAATAATATAAAATGCCTGGGGGTAATTCTAACCAAGCAAGTGAAAGACCTGTATGACAAGAATTTCAAGTCCTTGAAGAAAGAATTTGAAGAGGACACCAGAAGATTGAAAAATCTCCCATGCTCAGAGATAGGTAGGATCAACATAATAACAATGGACATCCTACCAAAAGCAATATACATATTCAGTGCAATTCCTATCAAAATAGCAACGCAATTCTTTACTAACCTAGAAAGAACAATTCTTTTTTTTTTTAGTTTTTTTTAATAATTTATTTTTTATTTCTTCAAGTTACATCTCAATCACAATCCCCTCTCTACTCCCCCCTCCAGTCCCACCCTTCCACCCTCCTCCCCCTCAACCCCCCCATCCTCTTCCCTTCTTTTTTTTTTTTTTTTTAGTTTAAGGTATTTCTTTTTTCCCCCCAACAGCTCTCCCTTTCAGTCCAAAAAATGGTTCTTTTTCTTATAACTATAAATACAATACAAAGGTGGTTGAAGAAAGAACAATTCTTAACTTCATATGGAATAACAAAAAGCCCAGAATAGTTAAATCAATCTTATACAATAAAAAAAAAAACATCTGGAGGTATCACCATCCCTGATTTCAAGCTACACTACAGAGAAATAGTAATAAAAACAACATGGTGCTGGTGTAGAAACAAACCATGTGATCAATGACATTGAATTGAAGACCCAGAAATAAACTCACACACCTATGGTCACTTAATTTTTGACAAAGAAGCCAAAACTGTACAGTGGAAAAAGGACAGCATCTTCAACAAATGGTGCTGGTCTAACTGGATGTTGACCTGTAAAAGAATGCAAATTGACCCATATTAAGACCAAGTGGATCAAAAACCTTAACATAAAGCCTGACACACTAAATCTAATAGAAGAGAAAGTGGGGAAAAGCTTTGAAATCATTGGCACAGGGGAAAACTTCCTGAACAGAACACCAACAGCTCAGGCTCTAAGACCAACAATCAATAAACGGGACCTCATGAAACTGGAAAGCTTCGGTAAAGCAAATGAAACTGTCATTTAAAAAAAGGGCAACCTGCATACTGGAAAATAATATTTACCAACCCCAAATCTGACAGAGGGCTAATACCCATATTTTGTAAAGAAATCAAGAAACTAAACACCAAGAAAACAAAACGGCAGCCTACAGATTGGGAAAAAAATCTTCACCAACCCCACATCTGACAGAGGGCTAATATCCAAAATTTACAAAGAACTCAAGAAATTAAATGCCAAGAAACCAAATAATCCAATCAAAAAATGGGGAACAGAGCTAAACAGAGAATTCACAAAGGAGGAATCCCTAATGGCTGAGAGACACTTGAAGAAATGCTCAACATCCTTAATCATCAGAGAAATACAACTCAAGACGACTCTGTGATTCCAGCTCATACTTTTCAGAATGGCTAAGATCAAAACCCAAATGACAGCACATGCTGGTGAGGTTGTGAAGAAAGGGGAGCACTTCTCCATTGCTGGTGAGAGTGCAAACTTTTACACCTACTATGGAAATAAGTGTGGTGATATCTTAGAAAACATGTTATAGCTCTACCTCAAGACCCAGCTTTACCACTTCTGGATATATATCCAAATGATTCCTCACCAATTCTCAAGGACACCTCCTCATCTATGTTGATAGCAGCTTTATTTGTAATAGCTAGAAACTGGAAACAACCCAGATGTCCCTCAACCAAAGAATGAACAAAAAAATGTGGTACATTTACACAATGGAATACTACTCAGCTATCAGAAACAATGAAATAATGCAATTTGCAGCCAAATGGATGGAACTAGAAAAGCTCATCCTGAGTGAGCTAATTCAGACTCAGGAAGATTCTTATGGCATCTATTACTTATAATTGGAATTTACCCATGTGTAACAGGAAAACTATCTTTGAACCACCACAACAAATGCAAGAGGAACATAGACCTTTTTACCAGTTAGTGGGACATTTTGCCCTAATAGAGTTCCCTTATAGGCCCCTTGTGCAAATGAAGCTCTTTACACATATATGACTGTTGAACTGAGGGGGGTGATATGTAGGGGCAACCCACTCTGGAAGAGTAGGATAGGTAGGTGAGGAGGGAGAGAGTGGGAAGTTGAAACTAGGAGGAGTGGAGAGAGGGGACTGTGATGGAGATTTAACTTGAAGTAATAAACAAAGAAACAAGCAAATAAAAGCTATTGCAGTACTGTGACCACTTGAGTAAACAGTTTACTACTTTCAACTGTGATCTTTACATACTTTCTTTAAGAAAAAACAGTTGAAAGAAATAACTGTACAACAAGAAAAAAATAGCCATGATAGCACAAAGGTTTGAAAGAGAGAAAAGCAGAGAAAGTGGTAGAATGAGAAATGCTTAATTATGAACCTATGGTACCTAATGAAATTAAAGATCAAGGTAGACTGCTCATTGAATCTACAGCACCAATTTCTTAATCAAATTGAGGAAAGTTGACCATCCCTACTGGCTTTTCTAGTTACCTAGGAATAGATATCAGAAAATGGTGAAAATTAAACAAAAAGAGGTTTTTCCTATATTTCCCCAGGTGATGAAGACTATGAGTTCCTTCAAAGTTGGTAAAGATCTAATCAGAGTAAGAGAATCTTGCACATTATTTGCCTTCCTAGTCAAGTGGGAAGGTGTCCAGGAAACATACAACTTCAAGGTCTAGGAACTGCACAGCTCTTTTATGTGGGGCAGTGTTCCAAGGCAGTACAGTGGTAGTTCAGTTCATGGCAGTTCAGATCAGTTCAGTCAGTTCAGTTGAGTGAGTGCAGTGCAGTGGACTTGAGTTTGTTTGCTTGTACAGATGCAGTTGAAGTTAGAGAAAAAGAAGGAACTAGAAGATTAGAATAAATTACCAGATTTAGTATGAGGCCAAACAGAGAAATTCAGTTAGCAACTGAGAGATGCCAGATTGAGTCAGTCAGCTTGGAGAGGAGTTTGATCCAGAGCAACTGAGTTGTACCAATCAGCCAGAGTTCAAAAAGAACTAGAAAGGTTGAGGTTATTATGCAGTAAGCCTCAGAGAGGACACTTACAACTGGTGAATAAGAGATACTTCTACAAGGTAGGATTTCAAAGTGTACAGAACCATCATGAATGAAGGAATGGGTCACACTTTCAGTAAAAGAACCAAGACATGCTGAGGTGATTTCTAAACATGAAGCAAATACAGAATGCAGAGTAAAGTAGTTATAAATACCAGCTCAAGTTATGTGACCAGTTGCAGAATGACGATAATAATCGACCTGAGTGATTCTGTAGTATTGTTAATGTGTTTAAAAAGATATTTGTGTTTTATTTCCTCTGTTTCGTTATCATATTATCTAACTTCAATTGAGATAATATCAATGGTTATTTTATTTATGAATCACTAAAAGGTTATGCATCCCTCAAGAGGCCTTACTATGTATTCCAAAATATCCTTGATTAAATATACAATGCATTTGAAGTTGGAAGCATCATAGTCAAGTTAGGTCAATTATGACCTAATTATTACTTTCATTTGGAAATAACTCATGAAATAAAGTGATGTGATTCTGTGTCAAGTTGACAAGGAACAGGCTTAGATGGCTAAACTTTGTTGTCAACTTAAGTACTTCTGGAAACTGAGGGATTTCTTTCATTGGAACATTTGAGATGGAAGTACTCACTGTAAATCTGGTCTTTGCTTTCAGGTGGCAGGCCACATGAAGGAACACAAAAGAATACAACATTTTGCTTTTGCTTGATTATTCTCACTCTCAGTGAAAATCACATCCTATGTATCAGAGCAAGTATGATATTGCATAGTGGAAATCAGGATCCAATGTCTGAAAGCTTTTGGTAGCTGTCACAACATTTCTGATGTTGAAATAAAAATGATAGAAAACATGATCTATTGTCCAAGGAAACAGTCATTTCAAGATTTTAATAAACAACAAGCATTAATTTCTTTATTAAATGTTTTATTTGAAGGATAATGAGAATAAATAAATATCACATGTCAGTAAGATCATATTTTGGTTCAGTCATAAAGCAGTATAGGAGAAGAGAAAGAAAAAAAATTTATATAATTTATTTTTTATTTCTTCTAGTTACATCTCAGTCACAATCCCTTCCCTACTCCCCCCTCCTGTCCTACCTTTTCACCCTCTTCCCCCCAACAGCTCCCCGTTTCAGTCCAACAAATGGTTTTTTCTCTTATAACAGTAAATACAATACAAAACAACAGAAATAAATACATCAAACAATCTCCATGAGTTTAAAGTTCTATATCTGATTCAGCTTTCATACTAACGTGCATCACAATTTTAAAAACATCTTCATAGATCCAGAACACCCTCTTGATTCCTAAACAACTTAAAATTTAACTATGAGACTCTAGCTATCTATTCTTCAACCACCTCAGAGACCTGAGAGGGATAAATATATCTGATTATGTAGGAAGTGCAGGGCCTGCATCTTCCAAAACTAAGAAATGACATATCAGTGGCTGCCTGGACAGTTCCCGTTTTCTCTCCACACATTACAGCATCAATCTTCAGCCGTTTGGTCTCGCTTCTCTGAAAGACATTGATTGTAGAGCAGGAATTATGAAGGACTTACCTACCTTGTCTTGGCAGAGGTAGGCTGTCGACTTACATGCTTCCATGTTTTGTTCTTTTTGGACATCAGTCTGTCTACAGTTGAAGGAAGGGGTATTTCATGCCAAGAGATAGGCTTGCCATTAATTCAACCATCTCACATTGGAGATTCTTCGAGGCTCATATTCTACTTGGAGTAGAATAGGGGGTACTATCAGGAGATGACATGTCTCGATATCAAAAAAAAATCTTAATTTAATAAAACATCTTTGAATACCATATTCTGCAGATCTCCTGTGGTTTTTGAAGATGTCCTATCTATCTCTTGTATTTAGATAAGCAAATGTTGCTTGTCTCTTAACAACCAGATTTCTGAGTAGCTTAGAGAATATCTGTGATAGACTGTCATATTAGCTAACAAAATGACATGCTCGCATAACTATGAGTTTGCATTTCTTAATTATCCTAAACAATTTAAGACGGTTGGTATCAAGAGGCCAAAGCTTCACATTTCATTTTTAAGCATTACTAGGTACAATACCTTTAAGAAGCATTACCCTTAATTTTGTATCACTATACAAAGATCAATACCAATGTGGCCAAATATACTCTTAATTTTGTATCAATATACAAAGATCAATACCTATGTAGCCCAATACAATCTTAATTTTGCATCAATATACAAGAGTCAATACCATTGTGGCCAAATATAATCTTAATTTTGTGTCAGTATACAAAGATCAATACCGATGTAGTCCAATACAATCTTAATTGTGCATTAATATACAATGATCAATAGCACTTTAGTGAAATATAATATTAATTTTGAATATACAAAGGTATAAGGGCATATTAAATAATCTGTATTTTTTCCATGATATTTCCTATACTATGTCTATGTCCCATTTTTTCTCAAGTCTGTTCACTCCTACATAGGAGAGAAAGAAGGATACAGAAAAGAAAACAAGGGAAGTCCCTGGGTCTAACCTCCAAAACCCATTTAAAAAGACCTTTTAACAGCTTGTATTCTCTTCCTCTAAATGAAAAAAAAATTCTGTTATCCATCAAATAACCAAAAGTGGGGGAACACCCTCCTCACCTTCTGGGCATGGGACGTTGCTCTCTTAAAATGGCTTCCTGCTGATTTAGGACATGGTAAACCTCTTTGGGGCCCAAATAAGAATGGAAAAATGGTTAAAAATGTTAATAGAATCATTTGATGTTCAGTCCTTTTGTGCTCAGCTGTTTAGATGTTCTAAGAAGCTTGTAGAGAGAAGCTGATCTTCAGGGCTTTACTGAAGTTCTGGCTGGGGCAATCTGTGGAGCTGAATGATTTTAGCGACTTTGAGTTTTTGTGGTTGTAGACTTTTGAGTGAAACAGCTATTGAGAAAGTCTGCAAGGCTGGATCATCTGGGCCATTCGTCTTGTTTGGTGTCTGATTTGTTTTCTGCTGAGGTTTCCGTTGTCCAGTTGTCCCTGGATTACTTGAATGGATGGATGCTTTAAATCTCCTGGAAAGATAAGAACAGAGCCCTGCCCTAATCCTAACTCTGGGAAAATTACTTTTTTTTGTGTGTGTGTGTGGGGGGGTCAGGTAATATTTCTCCTGAAGCAAATTTGGTTTTTGACAATATATAAAGTATTATCTTTCAATCTGGATTAAAGATGAAATTATTTTGTTATATTGGAGCTAAACAAACTTTTAGTGTATATATTTTGAGGTATCAAAGGACAATTTGTTTTTATTGAGCAGGCCTTTTGTAAGTAGCTTTTAAACGTAAATCCTTCCAAATCCTATGTGTCTGTCTCTGCATTCTAAGTATTGGGATCAAAGACCTTTGGTTCCCATCTGAAGGGACTAAAGATGTGTTCCTCCTCCCCTGTTTTTCTCTATTTAGAGCTTGTTTTGTATCAGGTTGACCTTGAGCTCTGAGATCTGCCTGTTTCTGTCTCTAGTGTGTTGGGATTAAGGGTGTACTCTTCTTGAATTATGGGATTAAGGGTTTGCAACATCACCACCCTGTTCCTTGTAATTCTAGAATGTATAAGACAACTAACTCTATAGTGCTCCTCTCGTCTCTGCTGAAGTTAAAGGCATGGGCTAACACCAAGCATTTCATGTATTTTACCTTAGCTCTAAGTTTTTTCGACTCGTAGAGCTTTATAAAACCAGGTTGAATTGCTATAACCTTCAATTTATTTACAGTGTTTTAAACCAGTTACCTGCTTTTATTTAAATTAATGAATGCATTAATTTGTTGCTCCAGGTTACATCTCCATCATATTGTCCTCTTTCCCTCCTTTCCAGCCC
The DNA here is from genome assembly GCA_907164525.1 of Lophiomys imhausi. Classification (NCBI taxonomy): domain Eukaryota; kingdom Metazoa; phylum Chordata; class Mammalia; order Rodentia; family Muridae; genus Lophiomys; species Lophiomys imhausi. The sequence goes on along the minus strand of CAJQZJ010022508.1, from coordinate 4,723 downwards.
TGCCCTCCCATCCTCTACCCCCTAATACTTCCCTCTTGCTCCTCTGGAGTGGAGTGTCCCTACATAACAGTCCCTAGTCCCAGTTTAAAAGTCACATGAAGGCCAAGAGCCTCTTCATACACTAGGGGCCCAGAAGGCAGTGCCACCAGTGAAAGGTTTCTCCTTGCTAGGAAGGGAAAACTAAAAAACAGAGCAACAAACACACACCCACAAAAATCAACAACAACAAAAAAAGAAAAAGAAAAAAGAAAAAAGAGTCTATGCCATGTTCACTTTGGTATGTTGGTTGTAGTACAGATATCCTGTACTATAAAGCTAAAATCCTATATATTTGAATAGATGCCATGTACATCCTTCTGAGTCTGGTTTAGCTCACTCATGATGAGCTTCTCTAGTTCCATCCATTTGGCTGCAAATTGCATAATTTCATTGTTTCTGATAGCTGAGTAATATTCCATTGTATAGATGTACCATATTTTTTATTCCATTCTTCAACTGAGGGACATTTGGGTTGTTTCCAGTTTGTAGCTATTACAAATAAGGCTGCTATGAACACAGATGAGGTGACTTCCCTATGATTCCGTGAGAAGTCATTTGGATGTATACCCAGAAGTGGTATGGCTGGGTACTGAGGCAAAGCTATTCCAAGATTTCTAAGATATCGCCATACTGACCTCCATAGTGTTTGCACAAGCCTGCACTCCCACCAGCAATAGAGGAGGGTTCCCCTTTCTCCAAAACCTCGCCAGCATGTGCTGTCATTTATGCTCTTGATATTAGCCATTCTGACAGGTGTGAGATGGAATCTCAGAGTCCTCTTGAGTTGCATTTCTCTGATGATTAAGGATGTTGAGCATTTCTTCAAGTGTCTCTCAGCCATTAGGGATTCCTCCTTTGTGAATTCTCTATTTAGCACTGTCCCCCATTTTTTGATTGGATTATTGGATTTCTTGGCATTTAATTTCTTGTGTTCTTTGTAGATTTTGGATATTAGCCCTCTGTCAGATGTGGGGTTGGTGAAGATTTTCTCCCTGTCTGTAGGCTGCTGTTTTGTTTGAATGACTATGTCTTTTGCCTTACAGAAGCTTTTCAGTTTCATGAGGTCCCATTTATTGATTGTTGGTCTCAGGTCCTGAGCTGTTGGTGTTCTGTTGAGGAAGTTGTCACCTGTGCCATGAGTTCGAGGGATTTTCCCACTTTTTCTTCTAGTAGATTTAGTGTGACCGGCCTTATGTTAAGGTCTTTGATCCACTTGGATTTAAGTTTTGTACAAGGTGATAAGTATGGGTCTAATTTCATTCTTTTACAAGTGGACATCCAGTTGGATTAGCACCATTTGTTGAAGATGCTGTCCTTCTTCCATTGTGCGGTTTTGGCTTCTTTGTTAAAAATTAGGTTGCCATAGGTGTGTGGGTCCATTTCTGGGTCTTCAATTTGATTCCATTGTTCTACTGGTCTGTTTCTATACCAATACCATGCTCTTTTTACTATTATTGCTCTGTAGTACAGCTCGAAATCTAGGATGGTGATACCTCCAGAATTTTTTTTATTGTACAGGATGGATTTAGCTATTCTGGGCTTTTTGTTGTTCCATATGAAATTGAGAATAGCTCTTTCCAGGTCTATAAAGAATTGTGTTTGTATTTTGATAGGAATTGCATTAAATCTATATATTGCTTTTGGTAGGATGGCCATTTTTATTATGTTGATCCTACCTATCCATGAGCATGGGAGGTTTTTCCATTTTCTAAAGGCCTCTTCCATTTCTTTCTTAAGGGCCCTGAAGTTTTTGTTGTACAGGTCCTTTACTTGCTTGGTTACAGTTATGCCCAGGTATTTTAAATTGTTTGTGGTGATTGTAAAGGGGGTTGTTTCCCTTATGTTTTTCTCAGTCAATTTGTTTGTTGTATATAAAAAGGCTTCTGATTTTTTTGAGTTCATTTTGTATCCAGCCACTCTGCTGAAGGTGTTGATCAGCTGTAAGAGTTCTCTGGTGGAATATTTGGGGTCGCTTATGTATACTGTCATATCATCTGCAAATAGGGATAGTTTGACTTCCTCGTTTCCAATTTGTATCCTTGATCTCTTTTAGTTGTTTTATTGCCTAGCGAGAACTTCAAGTACTATAGTGAAGAGATATGGTGAAAGTGGGCATCCTTGTCTTGTCCCTGAGTTTAGAGGAAATGCTTAAAGTTTATCTCCATTTATTTTGATGTTGGCCACTGGCCTGCTGTATATTGCCTTTATTATTTCTAGGTATGGTTTTTGTATGCCCGTTCTATCCAGAACTTTTAGCATAAAGGGGTGTTGGATTTTGTCAAATGCTTTTTCTGCATCTAGCAAGATTATCATGTGGATTTTTTTTCTTCCATCCTTTTTATATAGTGAATGACGTTGATAGACTTTCGTATGTTGAACTATCCATGCATTCCTGGGATGAAACCTACTTGATCATGGTGCATGATATTTTGATGTGTTCTTGGAATCGGTTTGCTAGTATTTATTAATTATTTTGCATCTATGGTCATGAGGGAGATTGGTCTGAAGTTCTCTTTCTTTGTTGGGTCTTTGTGTGGTTTAGGAATCAGGATGACTGTGACCTAATAGAATGAGTTTGGCAGTGTTCTTTCAGATTCTACTTTGTGAAAGAATTTGAAAAGTATTGTTGTTAGCTCCTCTTTGAAGATCCGATAAAATTCCACACTAAAGCCATCTGGCCCTGGGCTTTTTTGGTTGGGAGATTTTTAATGACTGTTTCTATTTCCTTAGGGGTTATAGGGCTGTTCAATCTGTTTATCTGATCTTGATTTAGCTTGGTAGGTTGAATCTATCAAGAAAATTGTCCATTTCAGTTCAGTTTTCAAATTTGGTGGAGTATAGATATTTAAAGTAGGATCCAAATATTCTCTGGATTTCCTCAATGTCTTTTTTTTATTTCACCCTTTTCATTTCTGATTTTGTTGATTTGGGTTTTCTCCCTCTGTCTTTTAGTTAACTTGGCTAAAGGTCTGTCTATTTTGTTGATTTTCTCGAAGAACCAACTCTTGGTTTCATTGATTCTTTGTATAGTTCTTTTTGTTTCTAAGTCGTTGATTTCAGCCATAAGTTTGATGATTTCCTGCCTTCTGCTCCTTTTGGGAGTGTTTGCTTCTTTTTTTCCAATTCACCCAGTTTAGCTGTTAATTCGCTAGTATGAGCTGTCACAATTTTCTTTTTGAAGGCACTTAGTGCTATGAACTTTCCTCGTAGCAAAGCATTCATTGTGTCCCATAGGTTTGGGTATGTTTTGTCTTCATTTTCGTTGGATTTTCAGAAGTCTTTGATTTCCTTCTTTATTTTTTTCCCTGACCCAGTGGTCCTCTAGTAAAGAGTTGTTCAATTTCCATGTGTGTGTAGACTTTCTGTTGATTCTCTTGCTACTGAAGTCCAGCTTTATTCCTTGGTTGCCTGATAAGATACAAGGGGTTATTTCAATTTCTTGTACCTGTTGAGGCTATCTTTGTGTCCAACTATATGGTCGATTTTGGAGAAGGTTCCATGAGGTGCTGAGAAGAAGGTGTATTCTTTTGTGTTTGGGTGAAACGTTCTGTAGATATCTGTTAGGTGCATTTGGTTCATGATCTCTGTTAGACTCATTATTTTTCTGTTTGGCTTCTGTCTTGGTGATCTGTCCATAGTTGTGAGTGGGGTGTTGAAGTCTCCCACTATTAAAGTGTTTGGATCAATGTGTGATTTAAGTTTTACAAGCGTTTCTTTTATAAATGTAGGTGCCTTTGTATTTGGGGCATAGATGTTCAATATTGAGATGTCCTCTTGGTGGATATTTCCTTCAACGATTATGTAATGCCCTTCTCTGTCTTTTTTTTTTAATTAACTTCAATTGGAAGTCTATTTTGTTTGATATTAGGGTGGCTAGTCCAGCTTGTTTCCTGGGTCGATTTGCTTGGAAAACCTTTTCCCAGCCCTTTACTCTGAGGTAGTGTTTATCTTCAATAGTGAGATGTGTTTCTTGTACACAGCAAAAAGAAGGTTCTTATATATGGATCCAGTCTGTAAGTCTGTGTCTTTTTATTGGCGAGTTGAGTCTATTAATGTTGATGGATGTTAGTGACCAGGGGTTGTTATTTCCCATTATTTTGGTATAGCTGTTTGTCTTGTGATTCTTTTTGTTTAGTTGCTGTGGAGGTTTCTATTTCCTGTGTTTTCTTGGGTGTAGTTACCGTCTCTGTGCTGGAATTTTCCTTCTAGGATCTTCTGTAAGGCTCCATCTGTAGGGAGATATTATTTGAATTTGATTTTGTCATGGAATATCTTGTTTTCTCCTTCTATATTGATAGAGAGTTTTGCTGGATATAGTAGTCTGGCTGGGCACCTATGCTCTCTCAGGGCTTGTAGGACATCTGTCCAGGCCCTTCTAGCTTTTAAAGTTTGTGAGGAGAATTCAGGTGTGATTCTGATGTGTCTGCCCTTATATGTGACTTGGCCTTTTTCTCTTACAGCTTTTAATATCCTTTCTTTGTTCTCTACATTTGGAGTTTCTATTATTATGTGGCGAGAGGAGTTTGTTTTCTGATCTAATCTGTTTGGTGTTCTGTAAGCCTCTTGGATTTTTACTGGCATCTCTTTCTTTAGGTTTGGGAAGTTTTCTTCTATGATTTTGTTGAAGATATTTCCTGGACCATGGAGTCGGGAGTCTTCTCTTTCTTCTATGCCTATAATTCTT
>CAJQZJ010022499.1:0-20741 GCA_907164525.1 Lophiomys imhausi | reverse complement strand
GGACTGGACATTGGGAATGTATGCTAAGCCATATAACTCTTATAATCGTGGCCTATTTACTTCTGTTATTTTGTATTGTATTTATAGTTATAAGAAAAAGAACCATTATTTGGACTGAAAGGGAGAGCAGTTGGGGGGAAAAATAAATACCTTAAACTAAAAAAAAAAAAAAAAAGAAGGGAAGAGGATGGTGGGGCTGAGGGGGAGGAGGGTGGAAGGGTGGGACTGGAGGGGGGAGTAGGGAGGGGATTGTGATTGAGATGTAACTTGAAGAAATAAAAAATAAATTATTAAAAAAAACAGCATTGTACTGGTATAAAAATAGACAGATGGATCAACAGAATCCAATTAAAGTCCCATAAATGAAACCACACACCTATGGTCACTTAATTTTTGACAAAGAAGCCAAAACCATGCAATGGAAAAAGGACAGCATCTTCAACAAATGATGCTGGTCTAACTGGATGTCGATATGTAAAAGAATGAAATTAAACCCATAACTTTGTCCAAATGGATCAAAGACCTTAACGTAAAGCCCGACAAACTAAATCCAATAGAAGAGAAAGTGAGGGAAAGCATTGAATTCATTGGCACAGGAGAGAACTTCCTGAAGAGAAATCCAATAACTCAAGCTGTAAAACCAACAATCAATAAATGGGACCTCATGAAACTCACAAGCTTCTTAAGGCAAAGGACACTGTCATTTGAACAAAACAGCAACCTACAAATCGAGAAAAGATCTTTACCAACCCCACTTCCACTAGAGGTCTAATATCCATAGAGTATAAAGAACTCAAAAAACCAAATAATCCAATCAAAAAATGGGAAACAAAGCTAAACCAAGAATTTACAAAAGAAGAATCCCTAATGGCTGAGAGACACATGAAGAAACGCTCAGCATCCTTAATCATCAGAAAAATGCAACTCAGGATGACTCTGAAATTCCATCTCACACCTGTCAGAATGGCTAAGATCAAAAACTCAAATGACAGCACATGCTGGCGAGGCTATGGAGAAAGGGGAACACTCCTCCATTGCTGGTGGGAGTGCAAACTTGTACAATCACTATGGAAATCACTCTGGCTATATCCTAGAAAACTTGGAATAGCCCTACCTCAAGACCCAGCCATACCACTTCTGGGTATCTACCCAAATGATTCCTCACCAAACCACAGAGATATATCCTTTTCTATGTTCATAGCAGCCTTATTTTTTAATAGCTAGAAACTGGAAACAACCCAGATGTCCCTAAATCGATGAATGGATTTAAAAAAATTGTAGTACATTTACACAATGGAATACTACTCAGCTATCAGAAACAAGGAAATCATGTGTTTCACTGCCAAATGGATGGAACTAGAAAAGCTCATCCTGAGTGAGCTAACCCAGCCAGACTCAGAAAGACTATAATTGGATTTTAGCTATATAGTACAGGATAACTATCCTACAACCAACACACCAAAAAGAATCAGGAACATAGACTTTGTTACCTATTAATGGGACAATTTGCCCTAGGGGTGCTACCATGTAAGCCACCAGTGCAAGAGCAAGCTCTTTTCCCTCATATGACTATTGAACTGAGGGACACTCCACATAGATGTGGGATGGGTGGCAGACGGAGGAGAAGGTGGGAGGGTGGAACCGGAAGGGGTAGATGGAGGGCACTGTGATGGAGATGTAACTTGAATAAATAAACAAAAAATATGCTACTGAAAAGACCATCAAATGCATTATTTTCCATAGGTGTGACTATAATTTAGGGTTCAAATAAAAGACCATTCAGCCAGTTCAGTGACAAGTATACAGCCTAACCTTTGACTATCTGCTTGCTGGAGACTGCAGGGCAGTTGCTACGAGTTTTACTTAATTACACAATTTTACAAAGAATTCTGCCTGCGAACAGTGTCAAAAATTAAGCAGGGCATGCTTGTCATGCAGACTCTCCATTGTTTTCTCAAATGATTGTTTCATCCATTGTACCTCTGTTCTCTTCATAACAGCTTCTATTAAATAAATGCAAAAACCTTTTTCATGCTATTTTATCTCCTCTTTATGAGTAATTGGTTTATTTTTATAATAAGTAGCTTCATTTCTGTGTTTGGACCTTTTTTTTCAATAAATGACATCATCTAATAATGTTCAATTTGTTTGTGACACCCACTGCAACAATTAAACTGTCCTATAGAGGGACTATAGAATATCCTCCCACAAGCAGGTAGAAAAGAAAGAATGAATGACCTAAAAATGACTGAAGGGAAATGGTGCTTTAAGATGAAAGAATGTGTAAGAGCCAGTAATCTTTCTCTGGAAGTGCTACATTTTATATTTTGTAAAAGATCTCCAGATAACACAGAATCCAATGTCTTGCTTAATTTGAAAGATTCATTCTTTCCCAGACTTTTTTAGAAAGCCTTTTTGGTATGATGGAGTATATTTTTACTTATGTAAAAATAAAATTAACATTTGAACTCATTGAACTGCAATGTCTTTTATTATTATGAATTATTAAGAAAAATCTTTTATCCTATGCACTGTGGTATGACTTTAAGGAATTATGTTAAGTACTGAAAACACAAAGATGGAGAGGATACTCTTCCTGCCCACTGGGAGCTTCCAGGCTGGTTGATTATAAACAAATATGAGCTATTCAATAAGTACTGTGTGTGTTCTGTTAAGAGTATTGAAAAGTGTAGAGGAGAAGCCTTTTTAATCTGTGTGTATTATATACCGATTATATATTATGTTTACATACATATGTATACACAAAAATAATAAAATGGTTATTTTAATGTGTGTATTATATACAGATTATATTTTATATACACATAAATATGTACACATATGTATATATATAAAATAAAATTGTTACATGAAGAAAATAATCCCTAAGAATGGTTTACAACCTATAGAATATTTTCACAAGGAATGGGAAGTTAGTTCAGAGAACATAAACAGACTTGTTGCATAACGTCCCATCTGTTTTGTGATTCTTCCAACCATTAAGTTATTATATTTGATATCACATGGTCTGCGGGTCCGCATTCTTGACCAGAAGAAGCTGAGTTCAGAGGAAGTAGAGAATAAATACATTGTCTCAAAAGTATGATAGATAAGTTGAACACAGTATCTCTGTTCTTAACTATTTGTCTAGAACTTAGTAAAAAGCCATGGCTGTCTGCCTCTAAAGTCTGAGCAGCACATTGGGCTGGATGAGTGTTTCTGCTTAAACTCAAGAACAAAGTGAAACAGTTTGATTACTCATAGGGAGAAAAGGAGAAACTGAATTGTTAGAGAAAATTGGTAGCTTATACAGCTTAGAAGACTGGATCAATCTAATGGTAAAATACATAAGTAAATACCTGATTACTATTATACGTCCTTAGCATGTGAAAGTTGAAGAATATAGAACAGAGGTTAATTATTATTAGATTGTAAGATTATTATATGAATATTATAGCAAAACATGTCTTCCAAGTGTACTCTGACATTTGTTGAAGACATTTACTAACCTAAATCAAACTATAATATGTATATGTTAGTTTAGTTATACCTTAAAGTTTGCTCTCTAAATGGAGGTATTTGAATAATCACATACTCTGTTCAGTTTATTTTGTTGTACAAAAAGTCCTATGAGTAGATACTTAATGTCATGCTATACTTAATTACATTAAATGAGAAACATGAATAGAATTTTATCACTAAAACTTTAGTTGATTAAAGAGTTGCAGGTATTTGTTGAGTTAAGAGAACATTCTATGTGGATATATCTTTACTTTGTATTATCTATAAACCTTACACAGTTACTCCTAGCTCCATTAGTAGGTAAGTTTTCATCAGAAATTTCAAACACAGCATTACTAAAGCTATACACATAATATTTTCTTAATAATATTTTTGAATATATATTTATGCAACTCAATATGATGTTTTCACCAGAAATAAGCTTATAAATTTTGAAGAATAGACAGCTAGAGTCTCATAGTTAAATTTTGAACTGTTTAGGAATCAAGAGGGTGTTATAGATCTAAGAAGATACTCTTAAAAGTGTGTTGCAAGATAGTATGAATGTTGAGTCACATATAGACCTTTAAACTCATGGAGTTGGTTAGATAGTAGAATGTTAAAGTCAGGGGCCAAATATGTATAAACTGGACATTGGGAAGGTATACTGGGCCAATTTACTCTCATAAATGTGGCATATTTATATCTATTGTTCTGTATAATACTTAGTGTTATAAGAGAAGGAACCATCTGTTGGACTGAAAGGGGAAACTTCTGGGGGGAAGAGGGTGGAAGGGCGGGTTAGGAAGGGGGAATAGGGAGGGGTTTGTTACTGAGATGTAACTTGAAGAAAAAAAAATAAAGTATTTAAATAACAAAAAAAAAATTAAAGTAGATTTAAACTGTGAAAGTTTCTCTGGGCTGAAGAGTTTATGTCAAGAAAATAAAGCCTGAATATGAATTTTAATACTATTTATTATATCACAAATTTTGATAGATCTACATTGTTTGCAAATAGGATTATCATGTTTCCAGAAACAGGCTTGGGTTGGCACTTTAAGTTGATTGGGGTAAGGGTGCAGTGTAGAGAGTGGAATGACAATTCTAAAAGAATTTCATTTACACAATCTGAGAGGCATCATTTAAAGGGGCAGATTAAAATTCAGGGACATGGCTCAGTTGGGAAATTGCTGCCTATTCAAACGTGAGGACCTGAGTTAAATCTCATGGCTCATGTAAAAAGCTATATGTGTCATATGCATTTTGTAAACCCAGAGATGGGAAGGAGATGACAAGACAGTCCCTGTGGCTTGTTGGCTGGCCAAGTGGGTAAGCTCCAGATTCAGTGAAAGCCTTTGTCTCAAAAAGTAAGATGTAAAGTGATGAGAGAGACAAGGCACATTGACCTCCACATAAACACACACACATACACACAAGCACACGCACACACCTGCATACATACACCTATTCATGAAAAGTGATGTATCAAGTTGTATATACTGACTCATGAAGCCGGCCTCACATTTGCTGAAAACATCGTGTTTGAAAGAGCAGATGCAGTAAGTGAGGAGCAAGCAAGATGCAGCAGCATCAAGCCAGTTCTACCATAATGAGAGAAAGGAAGTCAGGGCAAGACGAACTTTCTCAGTCTACCCTGTTGCCATTTTACAAATAAATTACTTTCAAATGTTAGATTCAGGTTGAGGCTTTTTCTTGGACTCAAGTAACATAAAGCAGCATCCTCAGGCACTAGACAGCTAAAAAGGCAAAGAAATCTTGGCAAACTAATGAGTCTTCGCCAGGTTGTTTTTTTTAGGAATTTGTTAATAGTCTCATTGTACATCACACCTCTCCATAAAGGTGGAATGTTGCATCACCATAAATAAAGGTGGATACCTCCTTATCATGTTCAGTTTATTTAACATTCATTTATTACTTCAAGTTACATCTCCATTACTGCCCCCTCCCTCCACTCCCTCCTGTTCCCACTCTCCCACTCTCTACTCCCTCTCCCACCCATCCCATCCCTCCAGTGTGGGGTACATCTGTGTATAAGCCCCCCCTCCCTCAGGACATTAGTCACATGAGGTCTAAGAGCTTCCTCTTGCACAGGAGGCATACATGGAAGTTCCACTGGGGGGGGGGGGGTGTCCCACTGACAGGTAACCAAGTCCATGTTCCTGTTCTTTTGGATCTATTGATTGTAGGATGATTGTCCTGTACTATATGGCTAATATCCAGTTATAAGTGAATAGATACCATGTGTATCTTTCTGTGTCTGAGTTAGCTCACTGAGGGTGAGCTTTTCTGGTTCCATCCATTTGATTGCAAATTGCATGTTTCCTGGTTTCTGATGACAGTGTCCTTTGTCTTACAGAAGCTTTTCCATTTCACAAGGTTCCATTTATTGATTGTTGGTCTTAGGGCCTAAGCTATTGGTGTTCTGTTCAGGAAATTGCCATCTGTGTCAATGAGTTTGAGACTTTTTCTCACTTTCTCTTCTATTAGATTTAGCGTATCCAGTTTTATGTTAAGGTCTTTGACCCACTTGGACTTAAGTTTTGTGCAAGGTGATAAATATGGGTCTATTTGCATTCTTTTCCATGTTGACATCCAGTTAGACCAGTACCATTTGTTGAAGATGCTGTCCTTTTTCCATTGTACAGTTTTGTCTTCTTTATAAAAAATTAAGTAACCATAGGTGTGTGGGTTTATTTCTGGGTCTTCAATTCAATTCCATAGATCAACTTGTCTGTTTTTATACTAGTACAATGCTATTTTTATGACTATTGCTCTGTAGTACAGCTTGAAACCAGGCATGGTGATACCTCCAGATGTTGTTTTATTGTACAGGATTGATTTAGCTATTCTGGGTTTTTTGTTTTTACCTTTGAAGAAAGAAACTGCAGAGGATATCAGAAGATGGAAAGATCTCCCATATTTGTGGATAGGTAGGACCAACATAATAAAAATGGCAATTCTATCAAAAGCAATATACAATTCAGTGTAATTACCATCAATATACCAGCACAATTCTTTATAGACCTTTCAAGAATAACTCTCAACTTCATATGGAAAAACAAAAAACCCAGAATAGCTAAGCTCAGTGTTTATCCAAGTATTGACAAAATGTAGATTGGCAGTGAAAACTGTTTGGAAACCATGGGTGGGAGAGGAGCTGGGAGGATCTCTGTGAGGGGAATGATAATGCATGGATAGCCCTGTAATCAGAGACTCATGATTAGATCTTTAGATGCTTACTTATGTGACTGGTAGTTTTAAATAGTTTAAATAGTTCTGGGTTTACAGAAAACTTAAGGAGAAAAAGAAGCTTTTAGTATAATATTTCTGTTAATTTCAATATACATGAAATATATATAATGGATTTTATTATATATGCAATATATATAGTAAATTTTGATGATATTCGCACTACACTGCTACCTCTACTTTCTCCCAGATTTAAACCTCTCTTCCTAACATTTCATGACCTTTTATTTTAAATCTCCATAATCCAAAGTAGTATTTGTGCTGCTCATATATTCATGAGTGTGAGGCCATTGGAGTATGATAGATAGACCTATCAGCATTTTGTTATTGCTAATTTATGTAGCAAAGTCAAGACTGCACTGAACTGTGTCATTCCTGGGAAGTTAGACATGGGAAAGGCCTCAATCATACACGAAGAATTACAAGCAATTAAGGAATGTTAAGAGCAGGAGTGGAAAAATAGTCTTCCTCAAAGGAAACACACATTAACAATTAAAGACAAAGAGGCCATGAATGAATGTGACTTGGAGTAACATGAGGGAGATTGGAGGAGAAATTATATTATAATCTCAAAACAATAAAAATATTATTACAAAAGAAAGAGAGTTAGCTGAACTAGCAAAAGAGAACAAGCCAGTAAGGATGATTCCTCTGCTGTCTCTATTTGAGTTCCTGCCTCCAGATTTCTGTCTTGATCCTTTCCCTGGTTTTCCTTAGTGATGGACTAAAACCTGTAAACTAAAATACACACTTTTATCCCCAAAGTTGGACTGGGTCAGTATTTTATGAGAGCAACAAAAAAGCAAACCAGAACATTTTTACTATGTTCGTTTTTCCAGTGTGAACGTATATTTTTGTGGCTTTTACTTTTTCTTTACTACTCTGTCTTACTTCTCCTGGTGCAATTAATTTCCTATGTGCTGCTTACAGATGTTCACTGACCTCTGTTTCATTGAACTTCCTCCTCCTCACTAATCTGTAATACATTTTACTTGGCACAATGTTTAATACAGGGAAATAAGAAAGGACAAGACGTGTGCGGTCACAGGGTACTGTCAACTGTTAGCCTTTAGCATCCCTCCTGTGCTATACCTTCTCAACTGTTGTCCATGCCTGGCTGCTCTCAGCTGTGCTGGCTCTTTCATGTATCCCTGCTTTCAGCAGACAGAAATTCTGAGCATGTATTTCTTACAATTTCATGTCCCTCATTCCTTTAGCGCTTTCCATTAAGTCCATTTGTTACCATGGTATTAGTGAGTCATCCTTAAAGTAACTCTACTGCATGCATCATTATTAAGGTGGCATTTTTTTCCTTCTGATACAGCATACAAAGATTTGAAGAAATTGCAGTGCCTTTATAATCTACAACAGAAATCTGAGTTAAAATTGGATCCTATTTCATTTTCTCTGATCTTTTGCCCTTTGTTCTCTGAGTTTCTCCTTGTTCCTTCCTTCCTCCTTGCCATTTAATATGCTGTTGGCTTTTCTGCTTTTCTCAAAAGTATACACTAAATGCAAGACCAGCTAACATTTTCAAAACTAGATTTTCACCCTGTTTGTTTGGATTAAATTCCATGTGATTGAAAAATGAAGAGAATATTTGCCTTGGTAATTGCTGCCTGCTAGTTCTTGGATTAGCACACACCATAAGAAGAGATTCAGGTTCCCTATTGCCTTTCTCTTCTCTCAATCCTGCAGGGTCTGCCTGTCTCCAGGTCACACGTTAGTCTACTTTTCTATTTTCAGTATGTTACTGCTGATTTTTCTCCAAAAGATGTTCACAAGTGGAGATAAGACTAATTAGACAGATGAGACTCATTTCTCAGGGACACCAATTACTGAGGAAGAACTACATTAATACACTTTTGTGACACGCCTGTACTCACTAGCATGCATTAGCTCTGACACATAGTAAGCTAACGTGAGAGGTACGACTGATGCAAAGGGCCGAGAGAAATATGAGGATGCTCTTCTAGAAAAGGACCAGCAGTAGGCTGCCAAATATTTCAGACTACTCTCCTCTTTTGAGAATGGTATAGACTTATGTAAGTGGAAAAATATGCATTACTAAACTAAAGCAATTGCTTAAATTTCTTCTTATTCACTAATGTTTCAGACTTTCCTAATCATTTAACCTCTGAAGTAGCACAAGGATTCCTTAGGATTCCTCAATACAGTATTTGTGGCATTGCTGAGAGTTATTTTCATATTTTAAAATCAAGAAAATTTCCTGGTCAATATTTAACTTATTTTCAAATTTATACTCCCTGTTCTATGAAAATTTGGGGTTGAGACACTTTTCTTTGAATTTATGTGAAGCCATAAATGTCTATCATTTTCTGTTGTGATTTGGATGGGATCTCCCTCTGTGTAAGGACCTGATCCTCAGAGTAGTGCCATTAAGAGCTGGAACTTTCAAGAAGTGGGAACCAAGGAGAGATAGTTAAGCCAGTGGAGGTATGCTCTCAGAAGAGATTGTGTGACGTCTCTTTTCTGTTTCTTTCTTTTTAAGCAGTTTATTCTACCATGTACTCCTGTTATGATATACCATATGTGCCAACAGGCTGAAGAATTAGGCTCATAAATACAACTGAGAACCATTATGAAGATGTGAACACATCTAGAATGAGAAGCATATGTTCTAAACTCTTGGATCTGGTGGATCTAACTTCACAGACCAGGAAAGCATTTCCCTTTCTTTTTTTTTTCTTTATTTTTTATTTCTTCAAGTTACATCTCAATCGCAGTCCCCTCCCTATTCCCCCTCCAGTCCCACTCTCCCACCCTCAACCCCCCATCCGCTTCCCTTTTTTTTTTCTTTTAAGTTTAAGGTATATCTTATTTCCCCCTACAGTTTCTCCTTTCAGTCCAACAAATGGCTCTTTCTCTTAAAATAACAAATACAATACAGTACAACAGAGGTAATTAGGCCTCAGTTATGAGGGTTATATGGCTTAACGTACATTCTCAATGACCAGTCCATATGTATTTGGTACCTGACTTTAACATTCTACTATCTAAACATCTCCATTAGTTTAAAGGTCTATATCTGACTCAACATTCATGCTAATTGCAACACAATTTTAAAAGTATCTTCTTAGATGTATAACACACTCTTGACTCCTAAACAACTCAAAATTTAATTATGAGACTTTATCTGTTCTTCAATCACCTCAGAGACCTGAGAGGGATAAATATATCTGATTTTATAGGAAGTACAGGGTCTGCAGCTTCCCAAACTAAGAAATGACATACCAGTGGCTGCCTGGACAGTTCCCATTTTCTCTCCATACATTTCCCTTTCTATATAAACACTGCGAGCATTTTAGTATAATACCGCCAAGCTGGCTTTAACTGTTGTATCTCTGAGTAAAGTCCAAGTCATCCTTATCCTGAGTACAGTGAAGAGCGGCACAGGCATACAGTGTGTTCTGTGAGTCCCATCACAAGTTTATGAGAACCTCTTAGACAAGTTATAAAACAACATAACTAAACACTGCACTGAGTCTCCTCAGGAGAACATTTCCAGGATTTTTGAATGGGGTCTCTTTTATGTGCTTTTGGTACATACTTCTTTTCTTAAAATGATTTTAGTTGCTAACAACCTCCAATACTACGTGCGTCCCCTTCTCTCTTTGCAAGTCTCATTTCTCCTCTAAATGGAATTCTCCCTTCTTGTTTTATGCCATACAAATTCCATTACTTTCCTTTGTTCCCACTCCCTTCCTCTTATGTTTTTTTTCTACTCTTATGGCTTATGGTCTCTTTTCTACTTTCATGTCTCTCTCTCTCTCTCTCTCTCTCTCACACACACACACACACACACACACACACACATGCACATACTTAAATCTACATTCCAAATTAAGTTTTACCTCCTAGGTAAAAAAAAAACAGAAAGAAAAAAAGAAAGAGAGAGAGAAGGATAGAGAAAAAAGGAAGGAATAAAGGGAGGAAGGAAGGAAAGAAGGCAGGAAGGAAGGAAGGAAGGAAGGAAGGAAGGAAGGAAGGAAGGAAGGAAGGAAGGAGTGTTCAGAAAAGGCACAGAAATCAGTCTTTAAATACAGAAAACAATTTGTTTGTGAAATTGTGTCCTGGGGCAAGCACAGATTTGCAAGTGATTGTGAACTATATTTTATTGTATGTGTAATTTTTTATGAGGTGTTATAATAAACGCAAGTCAATGATATTCTTTATAGTGATTCCATACACTATGACTTCTTAAAATATTTATTAGGCTAGCTGCCATTGTCAAGGTCACATATAATTAGAATGACACGCTCAGCTGTGGTCTTCACTTTTGTCATCAATGCGATTAAAATGGCAAGGATGAGTTGGGTTGCCATTGGGATGTAAAATATAAAAATTAATTAATTAATTAAAACATGACAGGGATGTTTCAGAGTGGAAAGCGCATCTAAAGAATAACTTTCCGATACTGTGGGCAAGTTTATCTAAATGAATTCTAACAGATAGAAACTATAAGAAGGCAAAATATTCGAGGGTTACTTATTTTTCTTGAAAGGACATTTTAATAATGGTAGCTTTGCAATTATGACTATCTTGAATTTGAAAATAACACTGAAATTCTTTCAGAGATTTGGAGTATTGTGGTCTATGGATCAGTTCACTGCAACATACCTACATATAAAATTTGTATGAAGCCATTGTGTGAGGGTTTTGTCATTTAGGTTGTTTTCCTCAAGGCTTGATTATGTTAGCATACTAGCATTTCCCTGGAGATTCTTTCAATCAGCCTTGGCCCTCATTCTCCTCACTTGTTAGTGTCCAGGGCTAAAATGGATCTGGTTAACCAGAAGGACCCTTTCAAATCCTCATTAAGTGGCAGCAGTTTGAAATATAAGAAAATAAAAATAAAATAGATTCCTCATGAAACCCTTTAAATAAAAAAAACTCAGAAAAATTAAAATGAACCCCATATTATTATTATGGAACATACCTTGAAACCTTTGTCTTGGAAGTATATATATGAATATATATATATATATATATATATATATATATATATATACAATTGGCTATATTATTTTGCATATATTTTATCTAGTTGACATTGTATACAATGAATTAAGAAATGAACTAGAGTTATGATAAGTAATGTTCTAAGGAACATTTTTAGCATCATTACTTACCAGCATGTGGTATTAACATTTCTATCATTAGACATATTTAATACACAGATCTGCATATGCCAGTACTTAATATAAGATTTATATTGATGCCTAAAATACTTGTGCACTGGCTGGAAGTATAGCCTTTGTTTGTTTGTTTGTTTTTATTTATTTATTTTTAACATTTATTTATTACTTCAACTTATGCCTCTATTACCACACCCTCCCTTCACCCCCACCTGGTCCCACTCTCCCGCCCTCTACCTCCTCTTCCACCCATCTCATCCCTCCGATGTGGGGTGCCTCCATGTATGTTGGTCTCAGGATTAAGGGTGTATGTCACACCCACCTGGATAGGAAATTAAAATGGCCCACTGGGAGTTGGCCTTGTGGTTTCAAAAGCCCCTGCTAGTCTAAGAGCTTCCTCTTGCACAGGGGACATACATGGCAGTTCCACTAGGGTGGAGTGTCCCACTAACAGGTAACAAAGTCCATGTTCCTGTTCTTTTGGGTCTATTGATTGTAGGATGGTTATCCTGTACTATATGGCTAAAATCCAGTTATAAGTGAATATATGCCATGTGTATCTTTCTGAGTGTGAATTAGCTCACTCCAGATAAGCTTTTCTAGTTACATCCATTTAGCTACATATTACATGATTTCCTTGTTTCTGATGGCTGAATAGTATTCCATTATGTATATGTACCATAGGTTTTTTTATCCATTCTTCGGTTGAAGGACATCTGGGTTGTTTCTAGTTTCTAGCTACTACAAATAAAGCTGCTATGAACATAGTTAAGATGTCCTTGTAGATTGGTGAGGAATCTTTTGGATATATGCCCAGGAGTGCTATGGCTGGGTCTTGAGGTAGTGCTATTCCATGTTTTCTAAGATAGCACCAGACTGGTTTCCATAGTGGTTGTACAAGTGTGTACTACCATCAGCAATGTGACAGTGTTCCCCTTTCTCTGAAACCTCACCAGCATATGCTGTCTTTTGAGGTTTTTTTCCTTTATTTTTCATTTCTTCAAGTTACATCTCAATCGCAGTCCCCTCCCTATTCCCCCTCCAGTCCCACCCTCCCACCCTTAACCCCCCATCCTCTTCCCTTTTTTTTTTTCTTTTAAGTTTAAGGTATATCTTATTTCCCCCTACAGTTTCCCCTTTCAGTCCAACAAATGGCTCTTTCTCTTATAATAACAAATACAATACAGTACAACAGAGGTAATTAGGCCACAGTTATGAGGGTTACATGGCTTAACGTACATTCCCAATGACCAGTCCATATGTATTTGGTACCTGACTTTAACATTCTACTATCTAACCATCTCCATGAGTTTAAAGTTCTATATCTGACTCAACATTCATACTAACTTGCAACACAATTTTAAAAGTATCTTCTTAGATCTATAACACTCTCTTGACTCCTAAACAACTAAAAATTTTATTATGAGACTCTAGCTATCTGTTCTTCAACCACCTCAGAGACCTGAGAGGGATAAATATATCTGATTTTATAGGAAGTACAGGGTCTGCAGCTTCCCAAACTAAGAAATGACATACCAGTGGCTGCCTGGACAGTTCCCATTTTCTCTCCATACATTACAGCATCGCTCTTCAGTCATTTGGCCCCGCTTCTCTGACAGACATTGATTGTAGAGCAGGGGTTATGAAGGACTTACCTACCCTGTCTTGGCAGAGCTAGACTGTTGACTTACCTGCTTCCAGGTTTTGTCCTTTTTGGACAGCATTCTGTCTACAGTTGGAGCAAGG
The DNA here is from genome assembly GCA_907164525.1 of Lophiomys imhausi. Classification (NCBI taxonomy): domain Eukaryota; kingdom Metazoa; phylum Chordata; class Mammalia; order Rodentia; family Muridae; genus Lophiomys; species Lophiomys imhausi. The sequence goes on along the minus strand of CAJQZJ010022499.1, from coordinate 7,065 downwards.
GGCTTTTCCTACCAAGAGATAGGCTTGCGACTAATTCAATCATCTCCCACTGGAGATTCTTCGATGCTCATTTTCTACTAGGAGGAGAATAGGGGGTGCTGTCAGGAGTTGATATGTCTTGATATAAAAAAATCTAAAGTTACGAAAACATCTTTGAATGCCATATTCTGCAGATCTCTTGAGGTTTTTGAAGAGGCCCTATCTATCTCTTATATTAGGGTAAGCAGATGTTGCTTGTCTCTTGCCGGTTTATTTCTGATTAGCTTAGAAAGTAACTATAATAGGCTGTCATAGTACCTAACTGAATGACCGGCTTGCATAACCATTAGTTTGTATTTCTTAATTACCCTAAACAGTTTATGACAATTAGTAGTAAAAGGCCGAAACATCACATTTCATTTTTTTTCTTTACCTCCTAACCCTTCCATCCCATTTCTCTGGGGTGGGGTGTCCTTATATAACAGTCCCTCATCTCAGTTGAGAGGTCGTATGAGGGCCAAGAGCCTCTTCATTCATTGGGGATCTACGAAGCAGTACCATCAGTGAAAAGTGTCTCGTTGCCCGGGAGAGAGAACTACTAAACAAACAAACCAATAAGCATACAATAGATAAAAAAGACTAAAAAATAGAAAAAATATAACTAATATATAAAAAAATAAATAAAGAATATTGATCTTAGTCATTCTGACTGGAATGAGAGGGAATCTCAGAGATGTCTTGAGTTGCATTTCTCTGATAATTAAGGATGTTGAGTATTTCTTCAAGTGACTCGCCACTACTCTAGATTCCTCTTTTGTGAATTCTTGGTTTTGGATATTATCCCTGTAGGATGTAGGGTTGGTGAAGATCTTTTCCCAATCTGTAGGCTGCCATTTTGTTCTAATGACAGTGTCCTTCACCTTACAGAAGCTTTTCCATTCCATGAGGTCCCATTTATTGATTGTTGGTTTTAGGGCTTGAGCTATTGGTGTTTTGTTTATGAAGTTGTCAGCTGTGCCAATGAGTTTGAGGCTTTTCCCCACTTTCTCTTCTATTAGATTTAGTGTTTGGTTTTATGTTAGGTCTTTATTCCACTTGAACTTAAGTTTTGTGCAAGGTGATAAATATGAGTCTGTTTGCATTCTTTTCCATGTTGCCATTCAGTTAGACCAGCTCCATTTGATGAAGATGATGTCCTTTTTCCATTGTATGGTTTTTCTTTTTTGTCAAAAATTAAGTGACAATAGGTGTGTGAGGGTTTTCTTGGGTCTTCAGTTCAATTCCATCCATCCTCTTGTCTGTTTTTATACCAGTACCTGCACCTCCCTCAATTCGCTGACTTTCATCTTCAGGCCTACATAGGGAGTATGGCCTTTTTAAACTCTTTATTTTTTTCATTTCTTCATTCAACATCTGTTTACTGAATACTTATGTGTAGATACAGTTCTTGGTACTTCTCCTGGGTCTCTGTACAGAATAGTTTTTCTAAAAGTCTATGTTCTTTTGTAAAGTATATATTTTAGTGAACCTAAATCTACTTTTCCATTTTATTACTCTTATACAAGCAAAAGTAAACAGCCCTTCTAGACATAGAGAATTTTAGACTGGAAAATACAATAGAAAAAATGTATACTACAGTTCAATTGGGGCATAATTAGGACAGAGAGATAGTTCAACTCAAGAATTGAAAGTGTTTAATGGGAGCTGATAATCAAAAACTAACAAAAAGATGGCATACAGAAATAGAAATTATTATCCATGGACACCCCATTTTGTGAAATGTCTCCATTTTAGATTATTTGATAATCTTAGTAACTATGGAAATTTGGTTTCCAGAGGGGAAATAACCTGTTTTTCTAGATTAAACTCTTACCTATCCAGGTTCTTGCACCCCTAGTAGTGGACAGCCATGAAGATATTTTCAATGACTTAACATTCTTAAAACGGACTACTTACCTGATAACCTACAATGATCTTGGCTTGTAGAAGAAGAACCTGAATCTTGGTAGAGTCAGAAAGAAACATACATGGCATAGAGTGCAAGAGAGAGAGAGCAAAACTAAAGGTAGAAATAAATGGTGAGATAATTGAGTTGCTAGAGACATTTAATACACGAGATGACAGAAATAAGACTGGATCAACAATAAGGAAGGAAGGCTGTTAAAAATATAATGTCATTAATTATGATAAGGATGTGTCAGGATGAAGGTGTTTTCTGGTATAAAGAAGTAGATAGATGATATATAGATATTTCCTTTTACTTCAAACATATTTGTCAGTTTCTCACGGTGAGGATGGATCTGGAAACACAAGACTGGACTTAAAAGAGATTCAAGAATAGAGACTTTATGACTGGGCTGAGTGTTTACAGGTACAAATGTAAATGTCTGACAGGTCTATACATTTGTTCCTGATCAATCTGGTGCTTTAAATACGTCATCTCCCTTATTCAGGCAATGCTATTCTGTACATTGAGGATTATAATATATTAAATAGTGTGTTTTAGGAGTGGCTCATGGTTGACTGTTGGAAGGAGGGATTGGGAACTGTATTGCATGTTAAGCATACTGATTTATTTCCACTTACTAAAAATGAATTAGAGCAGTTTCTAAGAAAGGAACATCTAGTTTGCTTAGGAGTTTCGAAGGAACTTTGGTCCCAGTTCTAGAGCTGAACATCATGGCAGCAGTATGTGTGCTAGACAAGGACTGTTCAGATCAGATCATTACAGACAAGAGAAAGAAGAAGAAGGAAATAAGAGAGTAGATGAAGAAGAGGATGTGAAAGGAGAGTGTTAGGAAATGTTTGGAGAAGGACAAATGATGAGGCATAAGAAGGAGGTAGAAGGAAGAAGGAGAAGTGGAAAGGAAGAGAAGGAGTAAAATACTACCAAGGTGTCGGTAAAATACAACCAAGTGGTCCCTTAGTGACCTACTTCCTCCATTGATCCCATAACTTATTTCTAGAATGTTCTAAAATAGTGCTACCACTAGAGGAACAAGCCTTAGGATAGTTTGTAGAGACACTTCATATGTTAACCATATTGTTAAGTACTTACCAAATATTTGGTGATTTGAGCTTTTGTAACCTGATTTTTATGGATAATTTAAAATATAATGTAGAGGAGATAGTTATCATGAAGTATTGTAATATTCTGAACTCTACTGCTATATTATAAGCAATAGAATATCTGATGTATACATTGTTTTAATAGTAAAGATAATAAAGAAATATAATACTTAGAATCTGCCAATGATCCTTAGCAAAATGATGTACCATGAGCATGTCTGTATTCAAATGAATTGGAGTTTATTGATTTTATATTAAAAGGCAACCCCACAGCATGGAATGGAGAACAATGTTATATAGTGAGCCATTATAGGATTTGGCTTTAATTGGGTAACACAGGGAAGAGTCTGGAGATTGAATATAATGAAAAGCATGGGATCCTTATTTGAGCTATCAATATATTTTGTTTATTGGAAGGTGGCTAAGAGCATAGGCAATATGCTCTTAGGTAAGGAAGTGTCAGTCACTCATTTCACCTAGAAGATGTTAGTATTTTTTGGATTGGCATGGTGACTTTATTTTCTTTAATTATTTGAAAAACAGAAAGAGGAGCAGGTTTCATTGTGCCTTCTTTTTCATGATCTTAGAGCACTCTTGTGTGAGGCTGATATTATGTGAAATTATATTCAGTATAATAGCAAGACTTGCCTGGGACTGCTAACTAGCTTGCAGAAACTATGCCCTGTTCTTTTGTTTACTTAACAAGGCTACACTGAAAGAAAAGTAGAAATTCAAAATTCGGTACTCACAAATGCTGACTTCTACCTAGAAGGCACCCACTAAACCCTGGTGAGCCATACTTCTATTTTCATAAGGTCGTGGGGTTAAAAGACATCATAATTAGGGGGCAGACCTCTCCATAGCTTGTGTCTTATTTAAGAGCCCCCTGTAGCATCAAAATGGTCATATGATTCATGCCTTCCACAGTACTTCCCAGAAGAACATGACCAGGAAAGAAGCTCTTTTTGTCTTGATGTTTGCATTGAGTGAAAGAGATCAGAACCCCTGAGACATCTATTGATTCCAGCTGGCCCACGCATGAAGTTCAGCCACAAATTCACACTACAAGTTATAAATTAATTTGAAGAACTTCTGGGTTGTTTATGCTTCTAGAAAGCAATCTTGAAATAATTCAGTGCCAACTAAAGCTTTAAAATTTAGGGCTTAGTCAAAAACACACAGAGAGGGAAATGGTACTCCCTCCTTGGTTGAGAATTAGCAAAAGCACAGACTATAGGATGGATCATAGTCTCCAAATTTTCAGACAGGAATATTGTCAGACCATGAAACAAAAAATGGTGTGCTAAACCTGTGTGAAGATATAATTAGATTAAAATAAAAATAAAAGGCAGTAATTTAACAAAACTGACACTAAAACTGTTAGAGAAAGCAGAAAGACTAGTGATTGAAATAAAATATTCAGTCATAGAAATTAAGAGAAAATATTAATTACAGGTACATACTGATAAAAATTAAAGCTACTTTAACCAAGGAAATCAGGGCACAAGTTTGCAATAAATGTAAGACACATTAAACCTTCTGCCCCTTCTGCCCTGGAACCACTCTTCAGCTTAACTTTCTTTCCAGAGCTTTAAAATTCTTAGCATTCCATGAACACTTTCTTATAATCTCTCATGTCTATGTTTACCACCTTTGTCACATTATTTTTGTAAATTTGAATGCATTTCTTGCTTCGTGATGAACTGAGAGCACTTTGATGGCAAGAAAAAAATCATTAACTAATCTTTGATTGTCAAAACATGGTCCAAGAATGAAATCCTGTTTTTTGAGTGCTTGTGAGAAAACTCCACAAAATCAAGACAAGAGTCTTAAGACCTCAGTTTTTCAAAACACGGAATTGCTCTTGGACTGTTTTCATGGGAGTGAGTTTATTTCAGCAGTTGTTATTCATATGCCTCAGTAGACAAACATGGTTTTGCAATGTGCAGCTTGTCCTTATGATTGTACACTTTGCTTAGGTGCCTCTTCTTAACCCCCAGAGTATAAATTGTCTGATGCTCTGAATAAAGTAAGCTATTGCATGAAATTTTAGTCTGGCTTATTTTTAGATCCCACTCTCCCAGGTCACACCACCAGCTAGAGCAGTAAATAATCCTTGTAAAATTTGATGTGTTACATAAGCATTTAATGCTTATTGAAATGAGCATAATTCTTCAGTTTTCAGTTTGTTCACATTTTTAATCTCTCAATGATTTTCTCTGTCTTCACATATATGGGGAGATGGAATCTAATTTTAGATAAGTTCTTTATTTAGTAGAGGCTAGCCTTAAACAGTTGGTCCTTAGCAGCTAAATCTTGAAACTTTAGTATTGTGACAGGAGATTGACTTATTGATCACTTTTCTTCTTTATCTGACCAATGTAAATATGACACAAGAAGAACATCCCAGGGGCTTCTAAAGTTGTTTTCATGAAATTTAAAAGCACAGTCATCTAGAAATTAGCAATGTTTGCCTGTCTAGAATACTAGAAAAGGATTTTTCTATTCTTCGTTAAACCGTATTTTGCAAAATATGCTTTTTGCTTTGATAATCTGAGTTTCTTGACAATACTAAAGCATAAATAAAGTTCTGTGAAAATTCTCTGAGACAGTTTATAAACGTAATGACTTCTTTTCATATAAAATAAACAAAACCTTGGTTTATATTATAGACTAAAACGAAACAGAATTTTTTAGAATATCAATGTATTTTAAATATCTGTTTACCCATTTGTATGTTTTGATGAGATCAGAATCAATTCACGTGTTGCTATCAAGTCTTCTCCCAACTGAGATACATTCCTACATCCACATAATCATATTCAATATTTAATACTTAATGAGCCAAATCCAGAGGTAAGATGTATGCACTAAAACCACAGGACTAAAAGCACATTATCAGCGATGCTATCAGTAAAAAGAGGAAAAAAATACTGTACATTTAATTGGCAGAACCTCATGTTTTGTAGGAAAGTCTCTCTCTCTTCTTCTCTCTCTCCCTCTCTGTCTCTTTGTCTCTCTCTCTATCTATCTTTCTGAGTGTGTGCATATGTAAAGTGAAACTAGCTCTTTTCTTAATGTGTATGAGTGTTTACCTTCTTGAATGCCTACACACCATGAAACTGAAACTTAGTTATCAATTATATTTATTAATAAGATAAACCATAATATTAGGCCAGTGGAGCAGCAAGCACCCTGGTGGAGACCACCAGCAGGCTTGACTTACCTTAGATGCTTGTAGGCCTGAAGGGGTGGCCTGGTGGAGTGAAGTGGTGGGACATTTGCTTGATATTTATTAATAACAATAAACTGTTATATTATGCCAGCAAGACAGTTGGTGGTAGCCTGGCAGGGTGGCTGCTGGGGCCTGCGGGGAGGCCTGTGGTCAGAAGCCTGTAGACCTGCCTTAGCTAGAGTCCTATAGTCCTTTCAACCTGAAACCCTTGGCAACCTTTCTCCCAATAATTAAACACACCAAGACCCTTTAATGTTTCAATGCTTAGCCCTCAGCTGAGCAGTCTCTCAACTAACTCACCTAAAGTAATCCCAGTCCATCTAATCCCAACCAGCCATGTGATTTGCAATACCTTCCAGAGCTCTCAGATGCATCTGTCTGCTTCCTTGTTTCCTGACAGAAAGGGAGCTTCCTCTGTGTAATACCCAGGGTTCTTTTGTCCATCCCAGGAATTCCCACTTTCTATACTTTTTCTGCCTAGCTAATTGGCCATCGATTTTTATTAACCAATCAGAGGGTGACTCAGAAAGGGTGGTAACCAGATCTATAGCACTTAAATCATCCCCTGAGAACCAATGGATTACATCATCTTCTAACAGTATCACAGGAATACCTACCTATAGAGGCAAGGAGAGGATGTTGAATCCCCTGGAACTGGAGTCAATGAACCCCAGTCTTCTGGAAGAGCAATGCAGACTTAAACACTGGGCCATCTCTTCAGCAACAGCATTATTTATTTTCTTTTATATATATATATATATATATATATATATATATATATA
>CAJQZJ010022496.1:0-11902 GCA_907164525.1 Lophiomys imhausi | reverse complement strand
AACAACTCAAAATTAAATTATGAGACTCTAGCTATCTGTTCTTCAACTACCTCAGAGCCCAGACAGGGATAAATAGATCTGATTTTATAGGAAGTACAGGGCCTGCAGCTTCCCAAACTAAGAAATGACATACCTGTGGCTGCCTGGACAGTTCCCATTTTCTCTCCATACATTACAGCATCGATCTTCAGTCATTTGGCCCTGTTTCTCTGACAGACATTGATTGTAGAGTAGGGGTTATGAAGGACTTACCTACCCTGTCTTGGCAGAGCTAGGCTGTCGACTTACCTGCTTCCTGGTTTTGTCCTTTTTGGACAGCATTCTGTGTACAGTTGGAGAAAGGGGCTTTTCCTACCAAGAGATAGGCTTGTGACTAATTCAATCATCTCCCACTGGAGATTCTTTGATGTTCATCTTCTACTTGGAGGAGAATAGGGGGTGCTGTCAGGAGTTGATATGTCTTGATATAAAAAAATCTAAAGTTACGAAAACATCTTTGAATGTCATATTCTGCAGATCTCTTGAGGTTTTTGAAGAGACCCTATCTATCTCTTATATTAGGGTAAGCAGATGTTGCTTGTCTCTTAGCAGGTTTATTTCTGATTAGCTTAGCAAGTAACTATAATAGGCTGTCATAGTACCTAACAGAATGACCGGCTTGCATAACCATTAGTTTGCATTTCTTAATTATCCTAAACAGTTTATGACAATTAGTAGTAAAAGGCCGAAACATCATATTTCATTTTTTTTTCTTTACCTCCTAACCCTTCCATCCCATTTCTCTGGGGTGAGGTGTCCTTATATAACAGTCCCTCATCTCAGTTGAGAGGTCGTATGAGGGCCAAGAGCCTCTTCATTCATTGGGAATCTACGAAGCAGTACCATCAGTGAAAAGTGTCTCCTTGCCAGGGAGAGAGAACTACTAAACAAACAAACCAATAAGCATACAATAGATAAAAAAGACTAAAAAATAGAAAAAATATAACTAATATATAAAAAATAAATAAAGAATAAAAATTAAAAATAAGAAGTCTATGTCCAAGTTCCCTTTGGTGTGTTAGTTGTAGTATCGATACCTTCTACTATATAGCTAAAATCCTACTATAAGTGAATAGATGCCATATGTGTCCTTCTGAGTCTGGGTTAGTTCACTCAGGATGAGCTTTTCTAGTTCCATCCATTTGGCTGCAAATTGCATAATTTCATTGTTCCTGATAGCTGAATAATATTCCATTGTATAGATGTACCACAGTTTTTTGACCCATTCTTCGGTTGAGGGACATCTGGGTTGTTTCCAGTTTCTAGCTATTACAAATAAGGCTGCTATAAACATAGATGAGGAAACTTCCTTATGATTCTGTGAAGAGGCATTTGGGTGTATACCCAGAAGTGGTATGGCTGGGTCCTGAGACAGAGCTATTCCAAGTTTTTTAAGATATCGCCAGACTGACCTCCATAGTGGTTGCACAAGCCTGCATTCCCACCAGCAATGGAGTAGGGTTCCCCTTTCTCCACACCCTTGCCAGCATGTGCTGTCATTTGAGTTTTTGATCTTAGCCATTCTGACAGGTGTGAGATGGAATCTCAGAGTCGTCTTGAGTTGCATTTCTCTGATGATTAAGGATGTTGAGCATTTCTTCAAGTGTCTCTCAGCCATTAGGGATTCCTCCTTTGTGAATTCTCTTTTTAGCTCTGTCCCCCATTTTTTGATTGGATTATTTGGTTTCTTGGCATTTAATTTCTTGAGTTCTTTGTAGATTTTGGATATTAGCCCTCTGTCAGATGTGGGGTTGGTGAAGATTTTCTCCCAGTCTGTAGGCTGCTGTTTTGTTCGAATGACAGTGTCCTTTGCCTTACAGAAGCTTTTCAGTTTCATGAGGTCCCATTTATTGATTGTTGATCTCAAGTCCTGAGCTGTTGGTGTTCTGTTCAGGAAGTTGTCGCCTGTGCCAATTAGTTCGAGGGTTTCTCCCACTTTATCTTCTAGTAGATTTAGTGTGACCGGCCTTATGTTAAGGTCTTTGATCCACTTGGACTTAAGTTTTGTACAAGGTGATAAGTATAGGTCTAACTTCATTCTTTTACAAATGGACATCCAGTTGGACCAGCACCATTTGTTGAAGATGCTGTCCTTCTTCCATTGTGCCGTTTTGGCTTCTTTGTCAAAAATTAGGTGGCCATAAGTGTGTGGGTCTATTTCTGGATCTTCAATTTGATTCCATTGATCTACTGGTCTGTTTCTATACCAATACCATGCTGTTTTTACAACTATTGCTCTGCAGTACAGCTTGAAATCTGGGATGGTAATACCTCCAGATGTTTTTTTTATTGTACAGGGTTGATTTAGCTATTCTGGGCTTTTTGTTGTTCCATATGAAATTGAGGCTAGCTCTTTCCAAGTCTATAAAAATTGTGTTGGTATTTTGATAGGAATTGCATTGAATCTATATATTGCTTTTGGTAGGATGGCCATTTTTATTATGTTGATCCTACCTATCCATGAGCATAGGAGATCTTTCCATCTTCTAAAGGCCTCTTCCATTTCTTTCTTCAAGGGCTTGAAGTTCTTCTTCTACAGGCCCTTTACTTGCTTGGTTAGAGTTACCCCCAGGTATTTTATGTTGTTTGCGGCTATTATGAAAGGGGTTGTTTCCCTTATTTCTTCCTCAGCCCATTTGTTTGTTGTATAAAGAAGGGCTTCTGATTTTTTTGAATTAATTTTGTATCCAGCCACTTTGCTGAAGGTGTTTATCAGCTGTAAGAGTTCTCTGGTGGAATTTTTGGGGTCGCTTATGTATACTATCATATCATCTGCAAATAGGGATAATTTGACTTCTTCGTTTCCGATGTTTATCCCCTTGATGTCCTTTAGTTGTCTTATTGCTCTAGCAAGAACTTCAAGTACTATATTGAAGAGATATGGTGAAAGTGGACATCCTTGTCTTGTCCCTGAGTTCAGAGGAAATGCTTCAAGTTTCTCTCCATTTATTTTGATGTTGGCCACTGGCCTGCTGTATATTGCCTTTATTATTTCTAGGTACGGCCCTTGTATGCCCGCTCTCTCCAGAACTTTTAGCATGAAGGGGTGTTGGATTTTGTCAAATGCTTTTTCTGCATCTAGTGAGATTATCATGTGTTTTTTTTTCTTTCATCTTGTTTATATGGTGAATGACGTTGATAGACTTTCGTATGTTGAACCATCCCTGCATCCCTGGGATGAAGCCTACTTAATCATGGTGTATGATACTTTCGATGTGTTCTTGAATTTGGTTTGCTAGTATTTTATTAAGTATTTTTGCATCTATGTTCATGAGGGAGATTGGTCTGAAGTTCTCTTTCTTTGTTGGGTCTTTGTGTGGTTTAGGAATCAGGGTGATTGTGGCCTCGTAGAATGAGTTTGGCAATGTTCTTTCAGATTCTATTTGGTGAAAGAGTTTGAAAAGTATTGGTGTTAGCTCCTCTTTGAAGGTCCGGTAGAATTCCGTGCTAAAGCCATCTGGCCCTGGGCTTTTTTGGTTGGGAGATTTTTAATGACTGTTTCTATTTCCTTATGGGTTATAGGGCTGTTTAGTCTGTTTATCTGATCTTGATTTAGCTTCAGTAGGTGGAATCTATCAAGAAAATTGTCCATTTCACTAAGTTTTCAAATTTGGTGGAGTATAGATTTTTAAAGTAGGATCCAAATATTCTCTGGATTTCCTCAATGTCTGTTGTTATTTCTTCCTTTTCATTTCTGATTTTGTTGATTTGTGTTTTCTCCCTCTGTCTTTTAGTTAATTTGGCTAAGGGTCTGTCTATTTTGTTGATTTTCTCGAAGAACCAACTCTTGGTTTCATTGATTCTTTGTATAGTTCTTTTTGTTTCTAAGTTGTTGATTTCAGCCCTAAGCTTGATGATCTTCTGCCTTCTGCTCCTCTTGGGAGTGTTTGCTTCTTTTTTTTTTTTCCAATTCACCCAGTTTAGCTGTTAATTCGCTAATATGAGCTGTCACAATTTTCTTTTTGAAGGCACTTAATGCTATGAACTTTCCTTGTAGCACAGCTTTCATTGTGTCCCATAGGTTTGGGTATGTTGTGTCTTCATTTTCGTTGGATTTTAAGAAGTCTTTGATTTCCTTCTTTATTTCTTTCCTGATCCAGTGGTCCTCTGGTAAAGAGTTGTTCAATTTCCATGTGAGTGTAGACTTTCTGTTGATTCTTTTGCTATTGAAGTCCAGCTTTATTCCATGGTGGTCTGATAAGATACAAGGGGTTATTTCAATTTTCTTGTGTCTGTTGAGGCTATCTTTGTGTCCAACTATATGGTCGGTTTTGGAGAAGGTTCTGTGAGGTGCTGAGAAGAAGGTGTATTCTTTTGTGTTTGAGTGAAACGTTCTGTAGAGATCTGTTAGGTCCATTTGGTTCATGATCTCTGTTAGACTCATTATTTCTCTGTTTGGCTTCTGTCTTGATGATCTGTCCATAGTTGTTGAAGTCTCCCACTATTAAAGTGTTTGGATCAATGTGCGATTTAAGTTTTAGAAGTGTTTCTTTTATAAATGTAGGTGCCTTTGTGTTTGGGGCATAGATGTTCAATATTGAGATGACCTCTTGGTGAATATTTCCTTTAATGTGTATGTAATGCCCTTCTCTGTCTTTTTTTATTAACTTCAATTGGAAGTCTATTTTGTTTGATATTAGGGTGGCTACTCCAGCTTGTTTCCTGGGTCCATTTGCTTGGAAAATCTTTTCCCAGCCCTTTACTCTGAGACAGTGTTTATCTTCAATAGTGAGATGTGTTTCTTGTATACAGCAAAAAGATGGGTCTTGTTTAAGGATCCAGTCTGTAAGTCTGTGTCTTTTTATTGGCGAGTTGAGTCCATTGATGTTGATGGATATTAGTGACCAGGGGTTGTTATTTCCCATTATTTTGGGTTAGCTGGCTGTCTTGTGTTTCTCTTTTGTTTAGTTGCTGTGGAGGTTTCTATTTCCTCTGTTTTCTTGGGTGTAGTTACCTTCTCTGTGTTGGAATTTTCCTTCTAGGATCTTCTGTAGGGCTGGGTTTGTGAGGAGATATTGTTTGAATTTGATTTTGTCATGGAATATCTTGTTTTCTCCTTCTATATTGATAGAGAGTTTTGCTGGATATAGTAGTCTGGCTGGGCACCTATGTTCTCTCAGGGCTTGTAGGACATCTGTCCAGGCCCTTCTAGCTTTTAAAGTTTTTGAGGAGAAGTCAGGTGTGATTCTGATGGGTCTGCCATTGTATGTGACTTGGCCTTTTTCTCTTACAGCTTTTAATATCCTTTCTTTGTTCTCTATATTTGGAGTTTCTATTATTATGTGGTGAGAGGAGTTTCTTTTCTGATCTAATCTGTTTGGTGTTCTCTAAGCCTCTTGGATTTTTACTGGCATCTCTTTCTTTAGGTTTGGGAAGTTTTCTTCTATGATTTTGTTGAAGATATTTCCTGGACCATGGAGTAGGGAGTCTTCTCTTTCCTCTGTGCCTATAATTCTTAGGTTCCGTCTTTTCATTGAGTCCTTGATTTCTTGGATGTTGTGGGTGAGAGATTTTTTAGATTTCTCATTTTCTTTGGATGTTGTACTGATTTCTTCCATCGAATCTTCCATGTCTGAGATCCTGTCTTCCATCTCTTGCATTCTATTTTTCACACTCACATCCGTAGTTCCTGTTCTCTTCTCTTGATTCTCCATTTCCTCTTTTAACTCTGACTGTGTTTTCTTTATTGTTTCCATTTCTATTTTCATGTCTTGAATGGTAGTGTTCGTTTTGTATATTTCCTTCTCCAGTTTGCTTGTTTTTGTCTGGAGATCTTTCATTGCTTTATCCTTTTCCTGTTCAAGCTGGGCCACCTTGGCTTGGAGCTCTTTAATGATGTTATTCGTTGTTTTGACTTGTAAGATTGTGGCTTCTTTGAATTCCTTCATAGTTTTAAGTTCTTCTTGAAGGGACTTTATCACTTTCCATACTGTAGAATTGTCATCGTTTTCATGTGTTTCAGTTGTGGTGAGGTGGTTCAGGTTGGACGGAATAGCATTGATTTCTTTTGTTGGAGACATTTCGCTCTGGTTTTTTTTTTTTGGTCTGGGGCCTCTGGCCATGTGGATTTTTTTTTGCTGTCTTCTGGACTTGGGTCCAAAGGGGGCACTGTCGACAACTTGTTTTAAAATGATCTGTAGTTTTGGTTCATGTCAGGAGGCAGGGAAGCTATAAAAGACACTGGATGCAGTGGGGAAATTTTGGGTTTTGACTGATTATTAGATTTTTTAAAATACTTATGTGTATGTGTGTATGTGTGTGTGCCTGCATGTATGTGTATGAACCATGTGGTGTGCTTGGTGCATGGGGAGGCCAGAAGAAGGCATTGAATCTTCTGGAACTGTAGTTACAGATGGTTTTGAGCAACCATGTGGGTGCAGGGAACCAAACCCAAGTCCTCTGTAAGAGCAGTAAGTGCTTTTAACTACTGAGCCATCTCTCCAGCCCCAATGAATATTAGATTTTTAATAGAATTATATGGATGGAGAGATGGAGGAAAGGAAAGCAAATATAGTAAATGTTAACTGGCAAGGCACACACATGTACACACTCATGCATACATTCCCACACAAAACACACAGAGCTGTTTAATCCCACTGTTCCTTCTGTGTTTTGGCATATGTATGAAATTTTGAATTAGAATGAGAGTCAGCACATGATTACCATTCTCTTTTTAGAAAGCAAGCACTTTTACCAACTGAGCCATCTCACTGCCCCCACCAATGTTTTGTTGTTTGGGTTTTTGGTGGTGCTCGGGATTGAATCCAGGGCCTGGATCATGCTAGGCAAGTGCACTACCTCTGTCCTGTTTCCTAGCCCCATAAGCACCAAACTCTTGAAAAAAGCTGCATGAAGCAGATGATGAGAAGCAACAAGCAGAGAGAGAGGAAAAAACACAGGTATGATCTCTTGGACTTTGGGCAGATTCTTAAACCTATTTGATCCTAAGTTTTCCTCATCTGTTTTATGCATGCTGTCTGTATTTATTTATTCCTTGTCCCAGAGCCTTTCTGACATTAAAGCCACAGAGAAATAGAGGAAGAGTACCTCTCAAAAGAAGGGGCATGATAGTTTCAATTTCCTGCTAAAAGTGTGGCCCAAAACCCAGCAGCATTGCCCTTACCTGGAGCTTGTTGAAGAAGCACAATTTGAAGCCTTCCCTGAATTCTCTGAATTGGTCCTGCATCTTAGCAAGGTCCTCGGGCAGGCAATTCACCCATATATGAAAGTTGAGAAAGCGTGGATCTGTGTCGTGGCTCAGTGATAAAGGAGACTGCTGCCAAGTCTTGTAGTGTGAATTCAATTCCCCTGCCTCACATGGTGGAAGGGGAGAACTGGCTCTTGCAAGCCATACTCTGACCACATGTGTGCTGTGACACACCCACCCACATGCTAAGGAAGCAGAGGAGATGCAGTAGGACAGATGCCTTCTTCCTTTTAGCCAAAGGGACCATGTGAAGAAGATGGAAGTCAGAGCTGAAGCATTTATCTGCTGAGTTTTCCTGTTCTGGATCAAACTCTGTAGAGGGCATCTCAGGATGGGCTAAGAAAGCAAAGACTACATTTACAACGATAACCCTGTGCTTCCACTTGCAAGAGGTAGCAGAGCAGAGACAGAGCACCTGAAGTCTGCTGGACAGAGGGAGCCTGAGGTGGCACTCTGAGCTGCCCTTGATTCTCACAGTGAAAAGATGCAGCAACCATAATTCAAAAGCTGGCTAGGAAGCTCTTGCAGGGAGGGAGAACATGGTTATAAAGCATCCCCAGGCTGGTAAGCAATGATAGTTATTGATTACCAGAATCCAAGAGCTTCCCTGAACTGTGCACAGCCAAGGACTTAAGCATCAAGGTCACTGAGGCTCCAAAGATCCAGACAGAGAAAAAGCCTTACCATGGAGCTCAGGTCTGCTGAGAGCCATGCAACTCAGGGCTGCTGAGAGTCATGCAATTTTCTTCTTCCTCACAACCAAGAGATCACTATTCCCCCTTCCTCATACCCAAACACCATCATAGAAAAAGATTGAGAAAAACATTGAAGTTTGGACCATTTATCCAAACAAGAAGAACCCCTTAAAGAGGTTGCTACAATTACAGAACCACAATGAATTTTCCACAAAAGGGGGTATTTTTAAAAATATACACTGACATAGAACTTCCAGAAAAACACAAAAATAGAAACTCAATAGCAGAATATGATTTTATCTTCTTAATATATGACAGAGCGTAAAAAATAAAGTAACAATATCAAACATCTATAAAACAACAATGCAGTTGGTTCTAATGTACATGTTTCCTGCCATGTTGATAATGGACTAAACCTCTGAAACTGTAAGCCAAACTCATATGTAATGAGGCAGCCAGGATAGACTATTTCAGGCCCATGTCAAGGCACCCTCTGAGGAATTACACTGCACAACAAGTCTGGTATAAGGTTTATTGTAGGAAGGGAGGGGGTGGGGGTGAAGGTCCAGAGAAGGTGGAGTAGTGGGTAGCGGCAATGAGCCATGAGGGCATGTGGGAGGGAAAGGGCAAAGGGAGGCAGAGAGAGAAAATGTGCAGACAGACAGCAAGCAGAGAAAGGGGAGAGAGAGAGAGAGAGAGAGAGAGAGAGAGAGAGAGAGAGAGAAACAGACAGACAGACAGACAGACAGACAGACAGACGGGGGTAGACCACAGGAACAGAGAGATAAAATGTAGGGACAGAGAGGGAGCAGAGAGAGAGAAGAACAGAGAGAGACACGGAGAGACAGAGAGAGGAAGAGCTGGGGTGATCAGAGTCTTCATATCCAGCACACACCTGGCAGTGACAGGTGATGATGTAAGAAGTTACTAGGCTCCTAAGGGTAGGCTAGTAGGATCACCTGTATTCTAACACCCAATTAAGTGTTTTCCTTTATAAGAGTTGCCATGGTCATGGCTTCTCTTCACAGCAATAAAACCCAAACTAAGATAGAAGTTGGTACTAGGGACTAAGGTATTGCTGTGATAGGCTCGACCATGCTTTTTGCTTGGAGTAATGTGGGATTTTGGAGTTTGGATTAGGAAAGCAGTGGAATGTTTTAAGTGGGGCTTAATAGGCCATTCTAGTAGGAACGTAGAAGGCAACAGACTGAAGGTGATTTGAACTGTGGGGACTTGTCTCAAGACACTTCAGAGGAGAAGAGTGTTAATATCTGGCCTGCAGTCTATTCTTGTGATATTTTGGTGAAGAATGTGCCTACGTTTTTGCTGTTGTCTGAAAGTCTGCCTGAGGCTAAATTAAAGAGTTTTGGATCAATGGCATTGGCAGAGGAAATTTCAAAACAGCCTAGTATTGACTCTGTCATGTGGTTGTTAGTGCTCACTCTTTCAAAGGACTGTAATGAAAAGGAGCAAGCTGAGCAAGGAAAAAATACAAAATGTACAGTTCAAGGAGAAAAGGAGCACCAGGAAGTGGAATGGAGCTAAAGCCTGTGTTCAAGGAGATAAACAAGTTAAAGAAAAGCCTGATGTTAAATGGAATAAAGGGAGTGCGAGTGCTGACCTCAGGGCAAGACCCCACCCAACTAAGTTTCCAACTTGTGAAAAAGAATTAAAGGAAAGCTTAGAGCAAGTTTTGGTGGTGCATGCCTTTAAATCCAGCACTCCAGAGGCAGAGGCAAGCAGTTCTCTGAGTCTGAGGCCAGCCTGATCTACAGATTGATTTTGCAAGACGGCCTAAGCAGTGAAGGAAACCAATGGAAACAGAAAGCTGGTAAAGATGTAATTGAATGAATGGACCATGTTCCAACCCTAGAAAGCAGCAGAATGTAGCAGATTTGTCTACTTGGTTCTGGCTTTAGAGTCAAGGATACAAGAAATGGGTTATGGAGTCTCTCTCTACAACTAAGGAAAACTGTTGAGGCCAGGCATATGTCAGGGGTGTCCCTGCATGGAGCCCTAGAAAGGCCATTTCATGAAGCTGTGAAGTTGAAACGTAGATTGCCTTGGAAACCCCAAGATGTTGGAGATGCCAGAGTTGTGGGATACCTGTCACGGAAAGCTGAAAACAGGGAGTAGAACCATCTCAACAAAGCTGAAAGGGGCTGGAGATCTGAAGAGCGCTTTGATAGCAGACATGGAGATGCAGAGTTTGGCATTTGCCCCAGCTGGTTTTCAGTCTTGCTTTGGTCCATTATTTTCTCACTGTGCCCCCTTTCCTCCATTTTGGAATGGTAATGTGTATACTGTGCCACTGTATGTTGGAAGTATGTGATCTGCTTTTTTATTTTATAGAGGATTACAGTTAAGAGATTACATGAATCTCAGAAGAGACTTTGAACTTTTGGATTTTTAAACAAGACTGAAACTGTTATATGTAGAGAGCTGCGACGTGCCGCGCCCTAAAAATGGCGCCGGTTTCCGCCTTCCACCAGCCCGATGGTGAGCGCTCTCGGTGGTAAACAAGTCCATATTTGGCTAAGACCGCTGATCTGGCTTGCTTCCACATACGTGGGCCTCTAAGATAGCACCACGTGGCTTTACTTGATTGGCTGTTCATATAGTATTTAGCCTGTGGGTTGGGTCTGCCCAGGCATTCGGAAGACTGTTTTCAAGGGACCTGAATAAACTGCTTGAGAAGAGCTTTTGCGAGTTGCACCATTCTTGCTGGTCGAGAGGGACGCGACAAGTGGTGGCCCGTACAGGGAACCAGAAAAGACTCAGAACTCCTGCACTCAGGGACAGTGCACTAGTAAGTTCCCGGGATAAATTGGGACAATAAAGTTTCACAGAAATAGCGAACAAAAGGTAAAGTTTCGCGGAAATAGCGAACAAAAGGTAAAGTTTCATGGAAATAGCGAACAAAAGGTAAAGTTTCGCGGAAATAGTGAACAAAAGGTAAAGTTTCGCGGAAATAGCGAACAAAAGGTAAAGTTTTGTGAGAAACAGCAAACCAAAAGTAAATTTTTAATCATGGGATTGTCTCAGTCACATCCAATTTTTCTGGCTCTTCAGGAGCTACTTTTAGCTAGGAATTTGAAACTTAAGAAGTCAACCCTAGAGAGATTTTTGAATGAATGCGACTCCGTGGCTCCGTGGTTTACGGTGTCCGGGAATCTTACGGTATCCTGCTGGGACAAATTAGGCAGGGACTTGGATTTTGCTTGGGAGCAAGGTACTCTGAGGCATGGAGTAAGACCGGTTTGGAAGATGGTGAGGAGTTGTTTAGAAGATCAGAGATGCTGTAACGCAATCAAGGAGGGAGAATCAGCCTTGGGACTGCTGCAAGGGGAAAGATCTGAGCAGGCAGACAGTGAAAAGGGAAGCAAAAAGAAGGTCCCTCTCTATCCCGATCTTAGACATTTTAGAGATTTTGAGGACTCAGAGGGCACGGATTCTGAAGGGGAGCTACACGCTCTAATAGAACAGTTGGAGAGGACTGCTATTAGAAAAAGGGAAAAGAAAAAGATAAAAGAGAAAGACACGTTGGCGGCAGTCAGTGTAAGTGAAGCTGTTGCCGCGGCGCCTTCAACTCCCCCTCCATACCCAGAAGCCGTTCAGATAGATCAGCCTGTTCAGTCCCTGAAAGTAGGGAGATCTTTCTGCCCGGGGATGTGGACACAAGTAAGAACAGAATTACAGTTTGCCTATCCGGTATACCAAGACCCACAAGGGAACAGGTACGAGGAACCGCTTGATTTTAAAGTAGTTAAATCCCTTGCAGAATTGGTTCGTACCTATGGCATTACCGCTTCTTTTACATTGGCTCAAGTAGAAGCATTAAGCAGACATTGTATGACTCCGAGTGATTGGAGTGGCCTGGCCCGCGCCTGCTTAAGTCCAGGGCAATACTTAGTCTGGAAAGCTTTCTTGATTGAGTATGCCACTGAGCAAGCAGCCATTA
>CAJQZJ010022492.1:0-11725 GCA_907164525.1 Lophiomys imhausi | reverse complement strand
TTTTTTCTAACTTATCTATCACAGAATCAGGTATTTCTGGACCAGTTGTAGACCAATGTATTTCTATGTAATTAATGCAACCTACCCTAGGAGTACATTGGTCCACTTAACTCTTTGTGCAGGACCCTGCACTTTATCCATATTAATTGTCCATCCTTTATCTCTCAAATGCTGTATTAATTTCTTCACAGTGTCTGCTACTTCCTTCTCTTCCTGTCCAAAAACTATTAAGTCATCCACATATGACAAACATTCCACCCCCTTGGAATCAAAATCCTTGAGAGTTTCGGTTAATGCCGTATGTGTGATGATAGGACTACTCAAATATCCTTGTGGTAATCTAAGAAATCTATACTGCTTACCTTGCCACGTGAAAGTGGTCAATTCCTGAGAATTTGGATGCAATGGTATGCCAAAGAACATATCGGATAAGTCTATGGTTGCCAGCCATTTTGGTGATGCCCTTTTTATTTGTGTAAAAATATTATCAATGTCTGGTAACTGACCAGGGAGTTTATCACTGATTTCATTAATTCTCCTATAATCTACAGTAAATCTCCATTTACCATTTGGTTTCTGTACTGGCCATACTGGGGAGTTATAGTTAAAACTTTGGGCTTGTATTATTATATTTTCTTTTAATAGATCTTTAATACTTTGATTTATTTCTTCAATTCCTCCTTTTATTGGATATTGAGGAGTAAAACTTGGTTTAGTTTTAGGAAGCTGTACTGGTTCTATTTTTACTTCTGCTAAATTAACCATTACCTTTTTTATTTTCTTATAATTCAAGTATTGTGGCATTAAAGCTTTAATCTCTTCAATTCCTAACACATTACAAGGTGCTAGTTTTCAAGCACCTTGTACCCTTCTTTCTGAATTTACTCCTTGTAAAACTATATATTTATGTCCTTTTTGCTGATTTCCTAAATCTGTTATAATAGAGATTTGGCTTCTTGTATCAATAAGCCATTTAGTTGGTATTATTCCCTTTTCGGTGACTCTGGGAATATTTACAAAAGGTCAACAGCAGCTAGATACTAGACCTTTTGTCTAGGTCACTTAAGTTTATCGCGTAGGTCTTCCATTGCGATATCGCTCGATAACACGGGAGCGATTCTGTGGGTAAGGTCGGAACCTGCCTGATGGATTGTTGCCTCTGCCTAAAAAAATTCTGTTCCGCCTGTAATCTTGTTCATTATTTTGTGGTGGTTGTCTATGAAAAAGTTCGTTCTTCCTTCCCCAGAACCTGTTCATAAATCCTGGGTTCCTTGGTAGAGGTCTTATATTCATTGTTCTAGTATTTCCAAAAGGTCTTACTTTAATATTAACATATGGTCTATTTCTATCCTTCCTAGGTTTCTAAATTTTTGCTTGAAATGACACTACTCTATCCTGTTCCAATTCTCTATACTGTTTAAAATAGGAAATGCCATCTGCTATCGTCTGACATCCCTGTAATCCACTTGTAATTTGTATTCTCAAATTGGTAGGGGCTCCTTTTATAATAATTTTTCTAAATGCCGATGTCATTGGCGAGGCTTGAGGTATAGTAGCCTGGTTGTAAATGAATTAAATCTTAGTATATTAGGAATTTTATGGTTCATTTATAATTGCATCTCCATAAGTTAGCCATCTTCCTGAGGTCTCAAATTGTGTCAGATCTAATGATGGAAAAGCATATCTCCAGGCTGCAGTTATCCAGTCTAATAAGGGATGAGTATCTCCCTTTGCTGTCTCAAGAACGTGTTCTAACGCATCATATATAGACGGGTTTTCAATAATTCCTTTAATTTTTGCCATTTCTTGGCTCGAAAGCATGATTGTGTCTGCCCCTTTTTCCCACAATCTAACCATATACTGTGCATCTTTGGCACCACCTTGTGCATATTCCCGTCTTAACTCACTTAGCTCTTGTGGGCTGAATGGTCTAGTCTCCGTCACTTCCAATTCCGGGGTTTGGGGCGTATTTGAAAAAGTAGGAGCTAATCTACTTATGCCTGATTTGGACGGAGTCTTTTTAGTAGTAGTTACCACCGGAAAAGAGTACGAAGTGGGAGTTTCAGAGTTGATCAGGCTCTTTTCCCGCTTCAGTACATTTAAAGCATGCCTTTTTCCCATCAGCCTATCCTTATCAATGTCTTGCACAGTTTTCATTAAAATAGCCGGCACTTCCTTTTTATGGGCTCCTATTAAGGGTCTGACTACCTCTGGATCCTTGAGGTCACCCTGTATCTTGGTAGGTTTCATACCTACTTTTCCCTTAACTGCTCTAGCAGTATCGCTCCATTTTTGTTCTTCTTCTGACTGGATTTGGTTTCCTGATACTGGAGATATTTGTAATTTTTTCATTCTCTTAAAGAATTTATTTCCATGTTTTATTGGCTAACCAATACAGAATCTTAATTTCCTTTTTTCTAAGGTACCAAGTTATATTAGATAAGTTCTGAGCCTTAATTAATTTTTCAAATTTTAAGTCTGCTCTTCTTTCTAATCTTTTTGAAAAAAAAAATTTAACATAGAAAAAATAAAAGTAGCTTCGGGCGTGTGACTTCAAAGTACCATGCGCCAATAACCAGCTCTTCCTCAAGTTTCCCTGAGTTGGCTTCGAGGCGTCCAGTTAGCCTTACTGTGTACCCGGGTTGGGCAATATTTCAGGCAGGGTTGGTCCTGTCTCCAATAACCCACTCTTCCTCAAGTTTCCCTGAGTTGGCTTCGTGGAGCGTTACACAACCCCCTTTGGTTGTCACAGGCCTTCCGGCTACAGCTTATTAGAATTCCTCTAATCCTTCCTTTTATCCTGCCTCTAATCCTTTTCCTTTCATCCTGCCAACTAAGCCAGCTGTGGGGAGCGCGGTTTGGTCATCCAAATCCCGACACCTCCTTCTCTATGGAAGGGAGTCATGTGACCAGGTGACGGCACTCGCCACCCAATAAGGTCAAATGGAATACAATTAGGCAGGCTGGTCTTTATGATATTTATTATACTAAATAATAATTACAACTTATACTAAATGAAATATCTCTACTTCTACAGGATCAGGATAAGCTGCATCAATCAAACAGAAACACTTAATGGTCATTAAAGCTAGAACAACATATAACCACCACATCCTATAATTATATTAATATTCCCACATCACACATCATACGACCTGTCCGAAGACCTTGGCTCTCCTGCTTCCCTGCGTTGATGTTGGGAGCAAAGCCCCATTTCTAGTCTCAGTTCAAGGCCTGAGTGAATGGGCAAGGGATAGAGAGAGAGGTCTCAGCACAAGGTCTGAGGAAGGGGCATAGACCTAAGATAGAGACAGAGGCAGGACGTCAGTGACAAGACTGATCGCCACTTACTGCTTGTCTCCTTTGGTTTCTTATACTTTCATCTCAGCTTTAATTAACATATCTCTATGTCACCCGCATATGGCGGCACTTACTAGCTTCTTATCTGGCTCCTTCAGCTGGGCCTCAGCTGGGCTGTGGCTGACAGCTTCTTGTGGGCTCCTTACGCATAGGGCGGCACTCACTATCTTCTTATCTAGCTCCTGCAGCTGGGCCTCAGCTGGGCTGTGGCTGACAGCTTATTGCAGCTAAACGAGAAGCTATTACTTATAATCCAATACTTAAATTACTTACTAAACTTCCTGCAGCCCTTCTTTATGGCTGCTTACAGGCTCCTTACAGTCCACCCCCTGACACCTGAGATGTCCTCAACATGAAAGGTGTCACTAATTGGTCAGGCCGGCGCAACTTGCCATTCCATCTGGGTAGGCACACCAGGGGTTTACAAATATTTATCCTAAATTATTCTAGGTGGTGTCTGTATGACACCAATCCTCCTGGTCGCCCTTTTCCAAGGCTTTCTATACTATAATCTATTGTAGGTTGTAAGAGTCTATCAAAAGCTCGGTTGTTTTTACTATGCTGTTTCCTCATCCACTTAATTCTATATTCTAACCAAGTCATATAAGCAGAGTATTCTTTAAGCAAGTCTATTATAAATGGTCTTATCATAATTCTACAACAAAAACTTTGTAATAACTTATCTAAATGAAAATCAAGCCATCCTGTAGTATCTGATCCAGGCCATTTTTCAGGTATTAAAAGATGTATAACTTCTTCAGTCTTATTACTATCTTCTATCATACTTCTCATTTGATCATACATATATAAGCAAGGATTTCCTAAATAACAAGTTATTAAGCTAGCTAATACATGTAACATTCTATCTGTTTGTTTTTGTTCTTCAGTACCAGGTCCATGTAATACAAAATGAGCCATCACATTTGGCAATAAGTCCATTTTTGTTGGTAGCAATGCAAATTGGGGTATAAATTTTGTTGCTCCTTTTGATAGGCAAAAATAACACTGTTCAGGAAATGCATCTGATTCTTTTATAATTCCCATTTGTCCCCAGATATCTTGTAGGGGTTGGAAATGTTCTGCATACATTTCTCTGATGCACTTCCTCACTCCATCTTGTTGTATCAATCCCAGTCGTCTCCTGGATGGGTCAATGCCTGGAGCCATAGCTGCAATGAATAAGATTCTACAGATAGAACAGTGTTATTATCATCATATGGTTTTACTCTGGTACGAGTAATATCAATGGGATATCTACTTAATTTTTATGGCTTAATCTATTTTGTAATCTTCTATTTTTTATGTAATAATTCATCCAATTTGTATATGCATTGTATTCTTGTAACAATCTTCTTATATATGGTTTTAGTAAAAATTTATTACTTAGAGCTTGTAATGTGGCAGGAAAATATCTACCAATCATAGCATTTTTGCAATACAATTCACCTTCCAATAATTTTATTGCTCCTTCAGTATCATGTCTTATCACATTTCTGCATAATTCATAATGTGGATATTTATCCTTAGACACATAGCATGACAATATGCTTGCAAGTACATGCAAGCATCTATCTATTGGGTGTCTTTCCTCATATTCTAACTTATGTTCTAAAAAAAAATGAATCAATTCAGGTAGTAATTCTATTTGCATTACCCCATACAAATATTTTGAAGTATATTTATTTTTACAAAATTTACAATTTCTTACTATTACATTATTTACTATACCCATTCTTGACCATAAATCTGTTAGTGGTCCATATTTGTCATAGAAGATCGTCTTAAGCATTGCTTGGAATGAGTCCATAACGTCTGAATGAGTCCATAACGTCTTCCAGAGGGGTCTGTGGTCATTTTTCTTGTTTCTAAAAAACATAAGTATCTTCAAAGCAAAAGCTATTCCTATTGCACAACATACCACAAATCCTATTTCCTTAAACCATTCCCACCATCCTGCTAATGGTGTACAAATAAAGTCTAATTGGAACAATCTAGCTGTCATGTCCCAAAAACTGCATTTCTTTATATTTTCTGCCCAGTCTTTATCAATAAGTGTACTGGTTCTTAAAATTCCAACTAGCTTATGAGTTTCTAAAACATGTCTATCCAGACTGTGTTGTGCTTCTTTAATCTTCTTATGAATACTCTCTAGCTGTTTTTTCATTATATTCAGCTATCTGCTGCATTTCTTGTTGTGCCTTAATAAAAGTTTGGTAATGATCCTTTTCTAAATCTTCTAAAAGTTGGAAAGGTGTGGAATATAAATAAACTTCTTGTATAGATAATTGTGTCACCCTAGTTTCATTATTTGTAGTTAATAATGAACAATTATGTACCATCCAACATCCTTTTTTAATATTCCAAGTTGTTGTAGTATCATTAAAAAATTCTCTATTTAAATTGGTGCATTGTATAGTCATTTCTACATTTGTACATACTAACCATGTCCAATCTCCCATATTATATACTGTATCTGTCATTGTTGTTGGTGCTAACCTAGTTTGGGTTAATTTTGTAATTGGTACATGGGTGTATACATATGTGTTTTATCCTAATGTTAAGGTATCTTGTGGTATGTAAGTTGGTGTGTTATTTACATTAATAAAAAGAAAATGGTCTATTGGTGTAACCCATGTATTTTTAATTACTGAAAATGGATCTAATTTTGTGTTCCATACTTGTGGTACAGGTTTAGTATGAAAACCTGTATAAGCATTGTCTAGAAATACTTGTAAAGTATTCAGTGTGCATAGTCCTCCTTCACAATAACTATCTATTGCGGGGTCCATTAAAGTTTGATAAAGTGATGTTCTTCTACCCATACCTGTTGTAAAAAATGTGTCTAACTCTCTTTCCATTTTTTGTGCTGCTAGCATATATTGTTGACACATAAGTAAGTTGTGATTATTCATTATCTGCTCTTCTAAATATTTTTCTTGTGCTCCCCATTCTCGTCTCTGGATTTCCATTTCTGCTCTCATCTGTTGTGTTATTACATTTAAAGCATCAATAGATGCAGAAATAGATGATATGGCTTCTGAAGTTTGCCTATTAATATGTTTAATATTATTTAATTCTGCCTTAATTGGTTCTAGCATAGCTACTGAAACTCCACCACCAAACAAACCTCCCATTATAGATCCAGCTAATGCTGCTCCTAATAATATACCTAATTGTAATGGTTTTCTTCCTATTTTTACAGGTGAGGAGTATTGTAATCCTGAAAACCATGATGTTTCTTTGGAAAAATACATCTTTGGTGGTGTTAGTACCTGTAGATCTATTTCTAGTCTAACTTTTCTTACTCTAGGAAATAAAATAACTTTAGCTGGTGTTTTTAAATCTGGTACTATCATAGGTGCAGATACTACCGTTGCATTTCCCGGAGGTGGGTACAAATAACCTTGTGGGAAATGGGCTGTATATAATTTATATTTTTTGTTTTTATAACTTATGCTTCCTCTGTCTATTAATTTTCCTTCATGTTCTTTCCTATCTGGCCAAAACTCATTAGACATTGGAAGATAATATACTTCATCCCAATCTACAGAAAATGTTTGGTTTAAGCCTTTGGGCTTATGTGCTAACCATTCTACCTGATGCCATGTTTCATATTGAGGATGTACATTCCACATCGAAAAGTAATATGGATAACCTGTATGCCAATATTCTACTGCATTATTAATTGTCAAATTTAAATTTTTCCAAAAATAAAGTGTTTCTTTTATGCCTATACACATTGTATACAACAGGCATAAAAGTGTAATTTGTTTGTCACATTATATTTATTAACTTTCTTAAACGAAATTGGGTTGGCAGTAGTGGTTTGATTGGCTGCATAAATTGGCACATTAGCCAGTATCAATAATATTATAAATATTATTTTATTTTGTGAAAAATGCACATAGTGTAATTCACTATCACCTGTGCTGTATGTGTATTGTTTCCTGTACATATAGCTGAGCAAAAGTCTCCTATTGCGTCCAGAATCGGAAGTCCTACCCACAGGACACATGCTATCCAGGTGATTATTAATTGCCAATTTTAGTTCCCCATTACCTGGGGTTATCCACACCTGGTTTCCTGTGCCTGGGGCGACAATTTCCGCTTTCCGGAGGCTTTGTCCCTTGTGTGACATAAAAACACAAATATGGGGTTTCATTACTGATTTATCATCATCAATGGGCATTTCATAACTTATATTTTATGGCTTCACTTAATGGGCTTCCTCTAGATAACCTAAGTCTTTCATTTAAATTTCTAATTGCTTCCAATGAAGCTCTTGCCAATGGTTTTCCTTGTTCCTGCAATAATTGAGCCTTCAATAGGCCATTCAGGCGCTCAATAGCTCTTGCTGCAGTAGGGTTATAGGCATGATGAAAGTCCCACTGAATGTCTAAATTTTTTGCTAAATCCTGTATTCTTTTTACCTGTAAAATGTGTGGTAAAGCACCAAGGCACACATTCCACAAGCATAGCTACCTCTTGAGTTGGTTTTGGTCCTGGTCTGGCCAATGCCAAACCAGTAGTGACATCTACTATTGTACATAAATATTGTCCCTTAAATGCATTTAATGGTCCTATAAAATCAATTTGTATTAATGTGTTAAAACCTGTTCGGTGTCCTATAACACCTTTATATTGTTTATTAAATCTGGTTTTCTGGTTAGGGCATGACTGGCATCCTCTAATGGCATTTTTAATTATGTGCCATGATACTTGTATGTTTCTTTGGGTAAACCATTGATACAGAGCATGGGTTCCTAAATGTCCCATAGCTCTATGAAGATCCAATATTTCCTTCTCTCTTACTGCTACTTCTAATTCTGGTTTCACTATTTCATATCTGGCTTTGATTTTCTTTCTTAAAGGTGCTTCATCCTTAATTTCATAAGTTCTCCTTATTTTTAATACTGCACTAGCTATTTGATCTACTATTGCATTATTTGTGCTAGTTTCATCTTTTTTATTAGTATGAGAATCTACATGATAAACTGTTATTTTCACCTGTTTACTTATTTGGTCTAATTCTTCCCATGCTTCTTTAGACCATAAATCTTTACCATTTATTTTCCATCCTGTCTTTCTCCATTTTCCTGACCATATAGTTATTCCATTTGCTACACACCATGAATCAGTATAAATTGTCATATATCCTAGTAATTTTATATAATGGTTGTAACATTAATTGTAAATATGGAATGTGTTGTCTCCAATATCCAAACAATCCTATAAGATGTTGTACCTGAGTCTTATTTATTGGCTTCTCTATTTTTTCTAACTTATCTATCACAGAATCAGGTATTTCTGGACCAGTTGTAGACCAATGTATTTCTATGTAATTAATGCAACCTACCCTAGGAGTACATTGGTCCACTTAACTCTTTGTGCAGGACCCTGCACTTTATCCATATTAATTGTCCATCCTTTATCTCTCAAATGCTGTATTAATTTCTTCACAGTGTCTGCTACTTCCTTCTCTTCCTGTCCAAAAACTATTAAGTCATCCACATATGACAAACATTCCACCCCCTTGGAATCAAAATCCTTGAGAGTTTCGGTTAATGCCGTATGTGTGATGATAGGACTACTCAAATATCCTTGTGGTAATCTAAGAAATCTATACTGCTTACCTTGCCACGTGAAAGTGGTCAATTCCTGAGAATTTGGATGCAATGGTATGCCAAAGAACATATCGGATAAGTCTATGGTTGCCAGCCATTTTGGTGATGCCCTTTTTATTTGTGTAAAAATATTATCAATGTCTGGTAACTGACCAGGGAGTTTATCACTGATTTCATTAATTCTCCTATAATCTACAGTAAATCTCCATTTACCATTTGGTTTCTGTACTGGCCATACTGGGGAGTTATAGTTAAAACTTTGGGCTTGTATTATTATATTTTCTTTTAATAGATCTTTAATACTTTGATTTATTTCTTCAATTCCTCCTTTTATTGGATATTGAGGAGTAAAACTTGGTTTAGTTTTAGGAAGCTGTACTGGTTCTATTTTTACTTCTGCTAAATTAACCATTACCTTTTTTATTTTCTTATAATTCAAGTATTGTGGCATTAAAGCTTTAATCTCTTCAATTCCTAACACATTACAAGGTGCTAGTTTTCAAGCACCTTGTACCCTTCTTTCTGAATTTACTCCTTGTAAAACTATATATTTATGTCCTTTTTGCTGATTTCCTAAATCTGTTATAATAGAGATTTGGCTTCTTGTATCAATAAGCCATTTAGTTGGTATTATTCCCTTTTCGGTGACTCTGGGAATATTTACAAAAGGTCAACAGCAGCTAGATACTAGACCTTTTGTCTAGGTCACTTAAGTTTATCGCGTAGGTCTTCCATTGCGATATCGCTCGATAACACGGGAGCGATTCTGTGGGTAAGGTCGGAACCTGCCTGATGGATTGTTGCCTCTGCCTAAAAAAATTCTGTTCCGCCTGTAATCTTGTTCATTATTTTGTGGTGGTTGTCTATGAAAAAGTTCGTTCTTCCTTCCCCAGAACCTGTTCATAAATCCTGGGTTCCTTGGTAGAGGTCTTATATTCATTGTTCTAGTATTTCCAAAAGGTCTTACTTTAATATTAACATATGGTCTATTTCTATCCTTCCTAGGTTTCTAAATTTTTGCTTGAAATGACACTACTCTATCCTGTTCCAATTCTCTATACTGTTTAAAATAGGAAATGCCATCTGCTATCGTCTGACATCCCTGTAATCCACTTGTAATTTGTATTCTCAAATTGGTAGGGGCTCCTTTTATAATAATTTTTCTAAATGCCGATGTCATTGGCGAGGCTTGAGGTATAGTAGCCTGGTTGTAAATGAATTAAATCTTAGTATATTAGGAATTTTATGGTTCATTTATAATTGCATCTCCATAAGTTAGCCATCTTCCTGAGGTCTCAAATTGTGTCAGATCTAATGATGGAAAAGCATATCTCCAGGCTGCAGTTATCCAGTCTAATAAGGGATGAGTATCTCCCTTTGCTGTCTCAAGAACGTGTTCTAACGCATCATATATAGACGGGTTTTCAATAATTCCTTTAATTTTTGCCATTTCTTGGCTCGAAAGCATGATTGTGTCTGCCCCTTTTTCCCACAATCTAACCATATACTGTGCATCTTTGGCACCACCTTGTGCATATTCCCGTCTTAACTCACTTAGCTCTTGTGGGCTGAATGGTCTAGTCTCCGTCACTTCCAATTCCGGGGTTTGGGGCGTATTTGAAAAAGTAGGAGCTAATCTACTTATGCCTGATTTGGACGGAGTCTTTTTAGTAGTAGTTACCACCGGAAAAGAGTACGAAGTGGGAGTTTCAGAGTTGATCAGGCTCTTTTCCCGCTTCAGTACATTTAAAGCATGCCTTTTTCCCATCAGCCTATCCTTATCAATGTCTTGCACAGTTTTCATTAAAATAGCCGGCACTTCCTTTTTATGGGCTCCTATTAAGGGTCTGACTACCTCTGGATCCTTGAGGTCACCCTGTATCTTGGTAGGTTTCATACCTACTTTTCCCTTAACTGCTCTAGCAGTATCGCTCCATTTTTGTTCTTCTTCTGACTGGATTTGGTTTCCTGATACTGGAGATATTTGTAATTTTTTCATTCTCTTAAAGAATTTATTTCCATGTTTTATTGGCTAACCAATACAGAATCTTAATTTCCTTTTTTCTAAGGTACCAAGTTATATTAGATAAGTTCTGAGCCTTAATTAATTTTTCAAATTTTAAGTCTGCTCTTCTTTCTAATCTTTTTGAAAAAAAAAATTTAACATAGAAAAAATAAAAGTAGCTTCGGGCGTGTGACTTCAAAGTACCATGCGCCAATAACCAGCTCTTCCTCAAGTTTCCCTGAGTTGGCTTCGAGGCGTCCAGTTAGCCTTACTGTGTACCCGGGTTGGGCAATATTTCAGGCAGGGTTGGTCCTGTCTCCAATAACCCACTCTTCCTCAAGTTTCCCTGAGTTGGCTTCGTGGAGCGTTACACAACCCCCTTTGGTTGTCACAGGCCTTCCGGCTACAGCTTATTAGAATTCCTCTAATCCTTCCTTTTATCCTGCCTCTAATCCTTTTCCTTTCATCCTGCCAACTAAGCCAGCTGTGGGGAGCGCGGTTTGGTCATCCAAATCCCGACACCTCCTTCTCTATGGAAGGGAGTCATGTGACCAGGTGACGGCACTCGCCACCCAATAAGGTCAAATGGAATACAATTAGGCAGGCTGGTCTTTATGATATTTATTATACTAAATAATAATTACAACTTATACTAAATGAAATATCTCTACTTCTACAGGATCAGGATAAGCTGCATCAATCAAACAGAAACACTTAATGGTCATTAAAGCTAGAA
>CAJQZJ010022491.1:0-11100 GCA_907164525.1 Lophiomys imhausi | reverse complement strand
CTCTACAACAAATGTCTGTCAGAGAAACAGGACCCAAAGGCTGAAGATTGATGCTGGAATGTATGGAGAGAAAATGGGAACTGTCCAGGCAGTCATTGGTATGTTCTTTCTTAGTTTTGGAAGCTGCAGGCCCTGCACTTCCTATATAAGCAAATATATTTATCCCTCTCAGGTCTCTGAGGTGGTTGAAGAATAGACAGCTAGAGTCTCATAGTTAAATTTTGAACTGTTTAGGAATCAAGAGGGTGTTATAGATCTAAGAAGATACTCTTAAAAGTGTGTTACAAGGTAGTATGAATGTTGAGTCACATATAGACCTTTAAACTCATGGAGTTGGTTAGATAGTAGAATGTTAAAGTCAGGGGCCAAATATGTATAAACTGGACATTGGGAAGGTATACTGGGCCATTTAACTCCCATAAATGTGGCATATTTATATCTGTTGTTTTGTATAATACTTACTGTTATAAGAGAAGGAACCATCTTTTGGACTGAAAGGGGAAACTTCTGGGGGGAAGAGGGTGGAAGGGCGGGATAGGAATGGGGAATAGGGAGGGGTTTGTTACTGAGATGTAACTTGAAGAAAAAAAAATAAAGTATTTAAAAAAAAAACCCAAGCTATATTCTTAAAAAGCTGGGGATAAAAAGTAATGAAAATAGGGGAATTTCGGTAATCAGTCTAGACAGTTGCACACATGATAAATTATATATATTAAAGAGGAATAGAGACTGCTTAGGAGAAAATAAAGTATACTAAATAAAGGCTACTATTTATGTTAATATATGCGATAAAGTATCTGAAAAATGTCTTGCAATAAAACAACCTAAATTGTCAACTAATGTGAGAATTATATTACAATAAAGCTGTTATAAAGTATTTTAAATGTTAGATGAGATTTGTGAGATATCATCGTGAAACAGCTAAAGTAAAAATAAGCACACCTCAGAAGATATGAGTGAGTCAGAAGCACCAATTCATTTCAGCAAGAGAGTACTGAATCCATGGCTGCCTTGAGGGCATCTGCCTCAAGGACTCTGGTTTTAATGTTCCCAGTGAAGAAAAGAGTTAAGATCTCTTTTGTGTCTGTGCAAGCCTAGAGAACAGAAATAATAACCCACATAAAGACCTCAATGTTAAGAAACTAAAAATAATCTATTCTTAAAGAGGGATATTCAGCAGTTTTCCAATTTACACTTGTTTGTAGAATGAGTGTCCCTCCTGAGAATTCATAATTATAAGCTGAACTCTGTAAGAAGAGAATTAAAAATCCTGCTACAACAGTGTGATCACAATACCTAGCCCGGGGAATCAATTTAAAGAGGGCTTGGGTATTGGACACCTTGAACAAACACAGAACATATGGGGTGTTTGACCTTTAAACTCAGGGCTACACAATTTCTCTCAGATAAAATACTGTACATGTATTTATATTTTTTTCTTTAAATCACAAATTCTAAAACCAAAGTGTAATAAACACTTCCTTACATACAAAAGAAATCACTTTCAATTCAGTGTTTCCCCTGATCTCTCTGTAATATCCTTTAAACATGTAACTAATATCCTCAACATAGTTAACACTACATTTTTTATAATTTGTTTTTTTATTTCTTCAAGTTACATCTCAATCACAATCCCCTCCCTACTCCCCTCTCCTGTCCCACCCTCTTCCCATTCAACACCCCATCCTCTACCCTTTTTTTTTTTTTTTTAGTTTAAGGTATATCTTTTTCCCCCTTTTAGTCCCACAAATGGTTCTTTCTCTTATAACAATAAATACAATACAAAACAACAGAAATAAATAGGCCACAA
This sequence comes from Lophiomys imhausi, assembly GCA_907164525.1. Taxonomy (NCBI): domain Eukaryota; kingdom Metazoa; phylum Chordata; class Mammalia; order Rodentia; family Muridae; genus Lophiomys; species Lophiomys imhausi. The sequence goes on along the minus strand of CAJQZJ010022491.1, from coordinate 9,290 downwards.
TTATGAGAGTTATATGGCTTACCATACATTCCCAATGTCTAGCCCATATGTATTTGGCACCTGACTTTAACATTCTACTATCTAACCATCTCCATGAGTTTAAAGTTCTATATCTAACTCAGCTTTCATACTAACTTGCCTCACAATTTTAAAAACATCTTCTTAGATCCAGAACACTCTCTTGATTCCTGAACAACTCAAAATTTAACTATGAGACTCTAGCTATCTATTCTTCAACCACCCCAGAGACCTGAGAGGGGTAAATATATCTGATTATATAGGAAGTGCATTCAAAGATGTTTTCTTAACTTAAGATTTTTTGATATTGAGACATGTCAGCTCCTGACAGCACCCCCTATTCTACTCCAAGTAGAAGATGAGCATCGAAGAATCTCCAGTGGGATGGTTGAATTAGTGGCAAGTCTATCTCTTGACAAGAAAAAACCCTTGCTTCAACTGTAGACAGAATGCTGTCCAAAAAGGACAAAACTTGGAAACACTACTAAAGTACTATTACACTACTTTGGTATTATTGAGTCTTCCTATCCAGCAGCTTATTATAATGTGCTTATAGTGGACAGTACAATGCTAAGCATGTAATAATTCAGGATATTAATAAAAAAAATTCACAGTGTAAAATACATACATACATATATATACATATACATGTGTACATACATTGTCTAATACAAGCCTTCAAAAATAATACAGACATTTGTTTATTTTGTTAATCTTAGCCTTCAGAGTTCTTGCATCTTGGTCATTATGACTGCACCTGTGATCTCTGGTTGAGCTGTATCAATTCATTTATACAATATCAACTTTTTCTTTAGGTGAAATAACTTTTATGAAATCCTTTCAGAACCTCTTTTACTTTTGCTTATGTTGAGATATACAAAATTTACCTCATCCTTGAAAATAATCTCACATCTCACCTTTACCTGTGCTTCTGAGGAGCCTCTCCTGGAGCCCTCAGTCTCTTAGCCTGGATGGTTTTCTTCCTAGCTTTGCCATCTACTCAAGGGATCCTCTTTATTTTTAGTAACATGCTGAAGATCTCTGTAAAAAGAAATATATGGCTATTTAAACTATTTAAACAGTATTTATATAATTGTTAATTGGCTCGGCAGTTGTTAATCTTTAAGCAGACATTAAAAATGAGCACACAGACACCACGTGGATTTTAACAAGCCTTGGCCTGAGTTGTGCAATCCTGGCCCAACTAAGCTAGCTCTTAAGTCTATTACCCAAATATGACCCCATATATACATACGTCCCCTTGGACTGCCATTCTCCACAATATGCCGATGTTCCTTGCCATGTGCAATGAGAATCTTTTTCCTAACCCATGGTGTGTGCCTCCTTCCTGCTGCTCCTGGCTGGAATGCTTTCTTCTTCCTGCTGCTGACTGGAACGCCTTGATCCTCTGTCTAAAGCGCAGGCTTTCTGTTAGGAAGTCCCACCTTTCTCTGTCTTTGTCCAATCTCAGGCCTCTGCATTTTATTTAACCAATCAGATTCAATGTAAGTAACAGACAGCAAGCAGGACCAATTAATTAACATTTAGAATGCTTATCTCTACCCCAACAGATCTCTTTGACATTCTCCTGGTTAAGACACAATGATCCAGTATCCTCTAAATTTTTCTTATTTTCACTTTTTATTCACATTTTAGCCAGTGAATTTACCAGTAAGAAAAGTGTACATTGCATCTAACTTTACTAAGTCTCCCATGTCTGCAAAATTTTTTTTGTTTCAGGCTATCAATCTAAGTGGGAATTACAATGACAAATTTGTGTATGAAAACATTTTCAGCTTCACGAGCAACTCTGAGACACATGTCACTAGGACATATCTGAGAGACATGGTAGCCTTGGAGTTGCAAAGCATAGGCATTGTAGAGGATGACTGAATGTCCGAACCTAGTCTATTGACCCTGCAGATCTATGTGTACGGGGCCACTAATTATTACCTAATTATTATCTAATTAGTACTAATGTTACCTAATAATATTCTTAGGTAGTTTACTTTGAGATTGTTAATTTCAGGGTCATACTATGCTGCCTGTTAAAGTGTAGGCTTCAACTTATTGAGAGATGAAAATTGTCTCCTACTGTGACCCTAAGAGAGAAGAAATTTTTGGGCTTTTCTAATTGTGAAAAGCAATGCTATCTTTTTTTAATCAAAACCAAATTTTATTACAGGTGAATAAAAATAATTTGAATTGTATACATTGTTGATAAAATTCAGAGATACATGCCAAGTAAAGCAGTTATAGATTAGAATTTAATTTTAAAATATATTAAGCTAAAAATATGTCTGCGTATAATTATTCCACAAGAAATGTTTATACGTTCAAGGATTTCTACAAATTTCAAGAAAGGTAAGGGTTATAAACAGTTATAATGAATGATAAAAGCTGATGAGTACTCTAATAGAAAGATAATGTTATTGATATTTAGAGCACTGCTTCTGGGAAAAAGGTTACATATTTAGGTTTTGATTAGACACTAACTCAACTATATTAAAGTATGAATATATGAACCATAATCAAGACTCTACAAATAAGCACAGAAAATACAGTATTCAAAAAGCCACTGAGAATATTTTGTCAATTTGAAGAAGAAATATGAAACATGAACAAAACTTCAACTGAATGGTAATTCTTATTAGGTTCTGACATTATTAATCTTGCTTTTCTCTAAATAAAAAGCTAAGATTTATCCCTTAATGGATTTGTTATACTAAGAATAATTGAATTGAAATGATGCAATACAAACATAGGTAAATTTTAGAAAAATAGCTGTGTGACATTATACAAAATAGATTGAAAAATTTGACTGTGAAATTATGAGTTGGATAAAACATGAAATTTTTCTCTTAGTGCTATTTTTCATTTATCATTACACATACATTTATTGTATATGAATGTGGAGGAGGAGGGGCTTGTGGAGTGAGCATGTGAAGATCAGAAAATAAATTTTAAAAGTCACATATTTTTCTTTCATTTGGGTTTCCATTAGCAGGCTAAGTTCGTTAAGCTTTATGGCAAATACCTGTAATGGCTAAACTATCTTGTTGGCCTTTTGATAATATTTTGTTAATAAGTGTAAATGTTATATATGCTGTTTTTCACAAAAATAAAATATCTTTAATATTACACTTTTCTTCAAATATTTATTTACATTTCAATTTGTGGATAAGAAGGTTTTTTAATTCTATGTTATGAAGCATTGTTAAAAAGCAAGTGTTAATTATTAATAAGTAATAGATAAAACTTGCAAACAGAAGTATGAACTGATAGGTCAGTTTTATTCATAATCAGAATGCAAAATATTCATCCAGGGAAAGATAGGTGTTTTTTTTCTTTTCTTGATAATAGGTGCTTTTCTGACATACTATGTCCTGATTATACTTTCCATCTACTCTTCCCAGTTCCTTATCACCTTCCCTTTCATCCATATCTACTCCCTTTTTGTCTTTTATTAGAAAATAAACTGGCTACAAAGAGATATTGGTACAATTTAGCAAAATAAAACACAATAATACAAAATATAATAAAATAAAACAAAAACTAACACATCCAGTTGGACAACACAAACAGAAGGAAAAATAGTCAAAGGCAAGGCACAGAAATCAGAGGCACACACATTCCCACACTCAGGAATCCTGAAGAAGTATGTAAGTGGAGACATAAATATATGAAGAGTACCAGGTGCAGAAACATGCAGGCCTTATATACTCTGCCTTAGTCTCTTTGTGTTAACGTGAGGTTTTCACATGTTGATTTAGAGGGCCTTGTTTTTGTGTTGTTCTCTCTACCCAATAGCTCTTACATTCTCTCTGTCTCCTCTTCCATTAGGTACCCTAATATCTGAGGGCAGGGCTTGATGAAGGCATCTCATTTAGGACTAAGTGTTCAAATTCCCTCACTCTCTATGTAATGCCACTCTTTGAGTCTTTATATTTGTTCCCATCGGTTACAGGAGGAAGCTTCTCTGATGGCCAAATAAGTCACTAATCTATGAATATAACAAAATATCATTAGGAGGCATTTCATCACTACATGCTGTTCTTTTTTAAAGATTGGTATTGTTTAATTTTATCCTGTGTCCCTGAACTATCTAGTCTCAGGTTCTTAGTCATTTAAGCAGTGTCAAGTAAGGGTTCCATCTTGTGGAGTTAGCCTTAAGACAAATCAGTTATTGGTTGGTTACTCCCACAAGTTTTGTGTCACCATTTTCCATAAATTACTTCATAAGTTTAAAATTTTATAACCTAAAATATCACTTTTATCACCCAAATGGGATTCAAACATAATTTTAATATGAATCTCGTCTTTCAAAAACCAGTTATTTGTGCAAAAAAATTAAGTTTGCATGTAGAGTGTCCACGTGCCTATCCTTTCCATTAACTAGAGGAAAGGATTATAAATGCAATTCTTTGATATGTTCTCCAAAATATCTAAGTTACATTTTCAAATAAGATGTTACAACAGTCTCTCATTTACATAAATTTTAAGGTTTGAGTAATTTTTAGGTTCCTATTATGGGGCAAATATGCTTCAATCAAACATTCTACACAAACAGTCGCTCTAGATTGGCAAGTATATGACACTGTGACAAGATACTACTTCAGTATAACTTTCTGTTGTTTTCTATGCCACTGGATTTCTTAACGTGGTTAAGTTTATTTTTAGCATTATGATTTTATTCTTACCAGTTTGATTTTGATTCATTTTTGGAACAATGAAAAGAACTGAGTTATATGACATGTGGATTCAAATCTCAGGTCAGCTGTATGTCTCCTGGATTCTTTCCCCCATAGCATTGTGCTTTAATTCTCTTTAATAAAAAAAAAATTAGGACAAGCTATCACAAGGTTATTGACAATTAGAGGAAAAGCTTCACATAGCATATATAGCACAGTACCTGAATAAAAGTTGTTTGATTATTTTTATTTTCCAGTTTCTGGAAGACAATCACCATTCTGTGTGCATACGTCAACAAACCTGAGTCATCTGTGGTGACTTGATTCTTTTTAAAGTAGCAAGCTCATTTTTAGTGACACGCCATTACACCTAGTCAGATGTTACAATCTCATTTCAGTGGCTTTAGGCCCATGACAAGCCTTAGCCCTTCCTTATTACTTTCCAAAAGTAACATGTTTAAATTATTTGGAGCTTATTCATCTAGCTTATTTTAATAAAATTACAAATTGTCTCTTAGTTATATAACCTAATTCTTGCACTTAAGTGAGCATGAACTTCTCAATTGAATCTATTATTAGCTTGTATTTCATCTCCAAAATGACAACCTCATCTAATTCAAACTAATGAATACAAAAGTAACATATAAAAGCATTAATAGGTAGGGATTTCCCATGATGATATACTTCATATTAATCACCATTCCTACGTATAAGGTACCCACATGCATGAGAGAAGCTGTACATGATAGATAAATAGTTTCCTAAGAAACCATGAACACCACCATTCTATGTCAGTGAAATCTGTAAATGTAAAGACTCATCTAATCTGCCCAAATTAGAATATATTATTTTATTTATTACATTTTCCACAATTTGAATATTTAAGTTTAGATGCTTTTTCATGAAGAGATTTCAGATATTAATGGGTTTTAAGGTAACACTTATGAAATAAAGATGGGATTTGATAGTATGATTGGCATCCCTCCTTAATAGGCACAGCATTAACAGAGAACTTGATATTCAAACGTAACTCTCACAAACCTGAGCAATTTGCAAGTCCATAAATAGAGTTATTGAGGGAGTTCATTAGAGCATTGTGAATCTTTGACTCAGCTAAGAAAATCATTTCAGATAAAAATAATTCTCTCTTTAAAATATCTCCACACATTTTCAACAGTCACTGGCAAATTATCTCTGTTCTTTACATAAGATGATAATGCCACTAGCTAAGATAATGACAGTCAATTTCCCACTTAAATCTTTTTAATTGTGTTCATTTTTTCTTATACTGACTAATCCTACTCAGTGTGAAATACGCAAGAAAATCCCTAGATTAATGTCTTAATTACAGTGTTGGTTAATGTTGCTAGGTAGATGAGTCCTTAGTTTTGAATGCTTCTCTTTTAACCCACTGAGTAGGAAACTACCTTTTAAATAGATGATCTAGTTTCCTGTGCTATTATTTCTGACAGACATGATATTTAAGTGGCAGGAATGAAACCTGTGCATGAACTTGACTGTAGCATTTGCTCTTACCAAAGTGACTGCTTGCTGAGTAGCTAAGTGACACTGGATTCCTTTCCTGACCATAACATAGTCTAAACCTGAGAATATACCAATTCTGTTACTCTGGTAATTAGATAGCAAATTAGTTCTGAAGAAAGCAAAGATTCAAATATAGCACATTTTCCTAAACCAATAAAGTTCTCAAAGCCTTACTTCATACAAAGGTACTTAAAGCCCTACTCCTTGTGCCAGCTAGGGAGCTTAACCTAGAAACCTGATCTGGTCCCAACACTGTGGCCTTTTAGAGAAACAAAATAAGGTCTATTTTTGCTTCTTTTTTTCTTTTTCTTTTTTTCTTTTAATGGTCAGAAATATAAACTATACAGTTTCTAATCTACTTCTTTAAGTGTAATAATGTCTTAGGAGGGTAGAGCTTTCTAGACAAGTGATGGGAAACTCAGTCAAGTATAATTTCGTCACAGAAAACTTCAGTAATTTTATTTTAGTAAATGTGTTCGTTTAAGAAATGACTGATAAAATACATATTTAATAATTATCTTTCATGACATCACATTGGTGAGAAAGTATTTCAAGTAGACAATGACATCATCAAGGGATTACTTCATATGCTTACAGCATTTTTGTTATTAAATTGTTTCTAGAAGACATATTTAGAGTTTGAGATAGTTATTTATAATGTTGCATTATTCTTCTGTAGGAAAAAAATGTTAAACAGAATTTGCTACATAGTGTTTTTTCCTCACTGGTAGAATATAAGTTCAGGAGCTAAACCAAAATGAACAGTTTAATTTAATTGTAATATACAATGATCCACTGTAAAATGTTTGCCCATAGCTACAGAAGCAAATATTTAGAATACTTTTTGTCTTAAAACATCAAAAATTGCAATAAAAATGAAGCTAACAATACTTTGACCAATATTTTCTGAATTCTTTTTATTAGTGATGCTGACAGAAATTATGAAGAAAAGGTGGTATTATCATGAAATAAGAGAGTAAACAGTGTTGGTTAATGTTGCTAGGTAGATGAGTCCTTAGTTTTATTAAACAGGTTTAAATAATGCTGCTCCAACAAGTTCACACCCTAATTTGTGAGGTGTGTAAATATATTACTATATATGTTAAAGGACATTGTCCAATGAACATATATATATATATATATATATATATATATATATATATATATAAAATTAAATTAAAGCTAATGTGAGGAGGAGATAATCTGTGGTTACATAGATAGGTCTAATTATATATTAGCACACAAAGATAAAAAGAAATCAGTAACAATTGGACAGAGGGAAAGCTTTTTGAAGAGGCTGCATGACTTGCTTAGGAGAAGAAAAAGAAGTGACAGACCAAATAAATAGGTGGTATTTGTGATCCAGAAGAACAAAGCAGATTAGTTTCTGGCACTTTGAGAGAGATCAAAGACCTGTGGACTTATGTGGGATTTTTGCCTTGCTAAATTATTATGTGAAAAATATACATATCTTGAACTTAAAGTCAGTAACTCTGTAATAATTGGTTATAATTTCCAATAAAAAAATGATGAAGTGTTTGTAACGACGGCCTGCAAATTCCACAGGTAAATGAGGAGTATCCCATAACCAACAACAGGGAATTATGAAAATATAGTAAATATAACATAATTTGAACTATATGAACATTATATTTAGCATACATTTGACCAGTTAAAAGTTTAATTTAGTATAGACCAGCAGGGAACAGTGTGAAACAAATATCTCATAATGATAGAAAAAATTTAGATTTCTAGTTACCAATTTAAATTTTTTTTAAATTTAGTTAATATGGAATATAAGGGAAAGGGGAAGGTATGGTGACATTAGGCTACTTATTCATGATATCATCAGTTGATTCTTAGTAGTTTGTATAATCAATGATGCTTAGAATACAAAAGTAGAAGAATTGTATTTTCCTTGTGTACACAGGGTATAGAAGATGATAGGTTAGCTCATTTGGATGTCAAGTCAGATAAATATTAAACAGAAGGCATACATTTTTATTCCTTAGGTATAAAAGTTTGTTTGGGATCCACATCTTGTATATTTTAAACAAAACAAAACAAAAACTAAAATGAAAAAGCAAATCAAAAAAACAAACAAACAAAAAAAAAAACAAAGCCAAACAAACAAACCAAACAGAGACTGCTCATTTTCCTTTGTAAGATAAGTCTTTTTAAAGTAGAAAATCCCCAAGGGTGCCTATTTTCACAACGTTCACACTGAGTTTTTTACAGTGAAGCTGATTCACAGCAAGAAATTACAGAAATGTTCTCTAAGAAGCTGCCTAAAATAACATGGATGGATGTGATAGAATATCTTGTAGATATTATAGTTTCATTGAACCCCATGAAACATTTTGATACATTTCTTTCTCTTGGGATTTTTATAATACTTTTTTTATAAGTACTTTATTTTTTTTTCTTCAAGTTACATCTCATTAACAAACCCCTCCCTATTCCCCCTTCCTATCCCGCCCTTCCACCCTCTTCCCCACAGAATTTCCCTTTTCAGTCCAACAGATGGTTCCTTCTCTTATAACAGTAGGTATTATACAAAACAACAGATATAAATATGCCATATTTATGAGAGTTAAATGGTCCAGTATACCTTCCCAATGTCCAGTTTATACATATTTGGCCCCTGACTTTAACATTCTACTATCTAACCATCTCCATGAGTTTAAAGGTCTATATCTGACTCAACATTCATATTAACTTGCAACACACTTTTAAGAGTATCTTCTTAGATCTATAACACCCTCTTGATTCCTAAACAAGTCAAAATTTAAATATGAGACTCTAGCTGTCTATTCTTCAACCACCTCAGAAACCTGAGAGGGATAAATATATCTGTTTATATAGGAAGTGCAGGGCCTGCAGCTTCCAAAACTAAGAAAGGACATACCAATGACTGCCTGGACAGTTCCCATTTTCTCTCCATACATTCCTGCATCAGTCTTCAGCCTTTGGTTCCTGTTTCTCTGAAAGACATTTGTTGTAGAGCAGGGATTATGAAGGACTTACCTACCCTGT
>CAJQZJ010022490.1:0-12095 GCA_907164525.1 Lophiomys imhausi | reverse complement strand
AATATTATTTATGTTTAACTTTATTTCAAAAAGGACTTTTGAGAGTTTGCGAAGAAAATGTATAAAAGAAAAGAACTGAAGAATAAACATGACTCAATGTTGTGATATTTTGAATTGTTCTATGTGGAACACCATTCCCCTAAACCTCATTCTTCTGGGAAGACACTGCACATCTTAAGAGAGGCGGCCCTCCTCCAGTTTCTCTTCCTCATAAGGGGTTACTTTTGTCTGACAGCCATCACTGAAAGCTGTAATGGTTGGTCAGACTTGATGGGATAAGTAACATTATATCCATGAGGGTAAGGGGAGTAAAAATCAACTAGTCTGGATGGCAGTGGGCATGCCCTTCAGTGCGTGCTCACAGTGGTATACAGAAAGATAAAGCAGAGTGTAGGCAGTAAAGGAAAGGGCCCAGCGTGATCACATAAATGTTAACACAAAGAACCATCCACCATCAAGACACCCCCCCACCCACCAAGGTCTGAGACTAGCAACACTGACACAGCTAGAGGCCAATAGATCAGCCAGTGAGTGTCAACAGCAAAAACTTGAGAATGGAGCATGATCCCCTCCTCAGTTGGGACCGGGAAGCATGCATGGGGCATAGCTCCCACCAATTGCCTCAGGGAATTAATCAAGTATAGTAATGTTACCTCATCCTTCATCTTAATTCTTATAAAAAGCCTGTAAACTAGATAGGACATGGTAGCTGGCCTAGGTTTCTTCCACACCTGGGCAGGGGCAGGAGGCATGACAGCCTCTTAATCTTCCATGATGCTCCTTCTTTTTGCTTACTCTTGATGTGTCTGCATATTGCTCCATCCCTAAATCCTTGAGTCACACATATCTGGGTTGAGAAAGGCCCTGCTACTTGAAAAAAAAAAAAAAAAAAAAAACCTCCATAGTAAGGAAAAAGGAAGTAGCTGCCTGGGGGCCTGAAATTTGCCGTTTTATTCATAGCTGTCAGTGAAGACATCCACTGATAAGGTGCCAGGCAATGGGAACCAGGATAAGAACAGAACCTTGGGTTCAGCAAAAATGGTAATATAGTCATCTCGGCTCCACGAATCATATTTCCAACAGTTGCCTTCATCCCAACCAGTAGACTCAACATATCAATTGACCTGTGAAGTAATATCTTATAAACATATCTCTTCTATGTATTAGCACTAAACAATATGAAATTAAACCAGTATCAGGATTTGGAGGAGGGTCGGTTATCAAAATGAGTTTATAGTTTATTTGCCCTGCCTTACCCTAGTCATTTTCACAAACTGAGAGAGTATGTGAAGATGTTTTCACTGTCAGAAACCACAGATTTGTTTATTTTGGAGAAGAATCTCTGTTATGTCTAAAGATTCCTAAAGAACAAGTAAGTTTGGGTGGATATGTTTTCTCTGTACCCGACCTTCACAATTCTGGTACTCCTAAGGGTCTCTAAGCTATCCTGCTAATTGTTTCCCAAAGATCTATTTTCTAATTGCTGTAAAGTTTGTCTCCAGTCTCCTTCATGTTTGGGTTGAAATTTTTTATACAACTCCCACATCTGCCCAAGATGGCACTCTCTTTGGACACACATTTTCTCACAAAATATGTTTTTTCTTTACCTCCTACTAGGTATCGTTCTCCTCTAAATCTACAAATTCTCTTCTTCGTTTAGACTCCACTAAGTCAGAAACCAGCTATTACACATTTTGTGCCTCTTGCATAGATAATAAATGTAGACCATTCATAAAGAGGTGGTAGTTTTTTGAGAACTGGGAGGGAACATGGTTCCCAATTTTGATACACATATATGACTATTTTTTTCCACTTTTTTTTTTTTTACAAATATCTTGTTAGTAAGCAAGGTAGACAGATATTAGGTTAATTTTGCCTTCTGAAGGCCAAGCAGGGGGAAAAACTGTAATTCCAGAGCATTAGTAGTAAACACCTCCATGTGGCTTTATTCCAGGGTCCACATATCATTTTAATAACTGAGTCTCTGCTGTTCACTGTGAAATCCTTGAATGTACTTAACTACCTGCTTAGAGTATATTGCATTTATGGGATGATCAAATGAAGCCTGAAAATTTATTGTAAGGAAGTTGTGCAGATTATATGGAAGACAGTACAAGAGCAGTAGGTTTTAATCCTACTTTAGTAACTCCATAAAATCCATACTGGATGAGTGCTGCCCAATACATAATTACTCTCTGAACATGTTACCACATATGGTAGTATTCAAATATACTTATGCACAAGCTTTTAAAATGAATATTCTACTTAAATGAATATATCCCCTGAAAAAAATATATAAAGTATTTTCAATTCAAAGATGCTCATCAGTGATGTTTCTTGGTTTTGAAATTTAAGGTAACCAGCATATTAAAAACAAAGTATCAGGTTAAGGATTTCACAGTATTCAATAAGTGTTCACCTATGTAAAAAATTTTATGGGAATATCTATTGATATTGATATGAACGTGCTTATAAAAGAATATATTTAAATACTAAAACAGATTTTAAATATGCATGCACAGTATGAACTCCTTTCTCTTTTTCTTTGTTTTCCCTTTGTGGTGCTAAGGATCACACCTAGGCAATCTTACATGCTAAGCAAGCACCAGTGGTAGGGCAGTGAAACAAAGCAAAGATCAGGCCTTTTATTGGGATGAAGAGCATTCGTACTCAACCACATTGTGTTAGCTTTCCTGAGCTACTTCGCTTCATGCATAAAATAACCATAACCATGCCAACCTCGCTATATCTGGGACATTAAAGAAACCATGGAGTGCAAATGAGTGATCACATTAGCATTATCATCCTGTAGAGAGAGGGCTGACAGCTGCTAATCAGAATTAAGAGTAATAGAAGAAGGAAGACGCTTGACAATGATGCATATGGTAAAGGGCATGAGACTCTTGGCTATAAGTGTAAAAGTCCTTATAACTCTGACTCAGTCCAGTTTTCACTAATGGAAGATTGGCCCACTCATTTTCACATAGCTGTTTTGAGATACAGTTCATATATCATACAATTAATCAACATAAACATAGAAGTCAGTTGCTTTTAGTATATTCAGAGTTGTGCCAACATCATTAATGATTTTAGATCTTTTTAATTACTCCTAGTGAAAACACTTATTCACCACTCCTTAACCTCTATTTCCCTGTTTGCAGTTATTTAGTTCTTTTTATTTTCTACTAAGGGTTTCTATTTTGGATGAGATAATAAAATTTGTAGTTCGGAGATCCAAGGTGGCGCCGACCATAGAGCAGTGCATCTGAGTAGTAGGTGAATGAGATTAGTCACTGTGGAGTGAATGTGAGGTCCCCTAGCCTACAGTGAAACACAGACGGTGTCTGAATTCCCACAGCAAACATTGAGACCAGTCACCAGGTAAAACAGCCCACTCAGTTCCCGGGAACACCATCCTGAGATCAGCCAGCTCCCTCACCGGTCTGGAGAGGAGCTCTGGCTAGAGATCTAGCCCAGGAGTGGATCCAACCCACAGCTCCAACCACAGACCAGCGGCCCCGCCTGTCTGATATCCAGCCTGCACTCGGACCTGTACACTCAAGAGGGAAAAACAGCCACACCACAAGAGCAAAGGTAAGTGAAATTATTTTTTCCGGAGTTTCCAACATGGCGGCACAGTGTGCACTCGAGCGGAGAGGCAGAGACCTAACCCAGTCACAGCAAAGCAATTAGGAGCCAAGAGTGCCTGCAAACATAGCCCGCGACAGTGTGTTCTCCACAAATACTGGGGCAGGTGGGTCACTCACCCTAGCACCCAAGCATCTGAGGCAGTCAGCAACAGGCACACTGAGGCCGGCATCAGTTGTGGGTGGAGCTCCCTGCCTGCATAGTCAGCCTAGCTGGGGAGCCAGAACGACTGGGTCAGTGAGAAGCGAACACAGACCCAATCACAGCTCTACCTGCCTTTCTGAGGAGACCTGTCAGCTCTCAGGTCCTCAGAGGCTAGCCCTCTCCCCACTCCAATCCCCTCTGTATTGGTCCAATTGGGACACAAGCAGTTGAGGAGAGTGGCAGCCACCCTCCTCTCCGAGAGCCAGTCAGTCTATTACAGGAACCTGCCTGCCATCTGGAGGTAAACACCAGGATCTAAGGATCAGCCAACCCCCAGGGAAAGTTTTCCTGAGCACAAAGGTCAGGTAACAAAAGAAACAAACAGATAACACCTGGGTCCATGGGATGACAAAAGGTCAGCGCAAGAACATGGTTTAAAAAAAAAAAACAATAGGATGTCTCCAGATCCTAGCAATAATGCTACAGACAACACTGGACAGCTGAATCCAATTGAAGCAAAGGAAAATGACCTTAATCCTACACTTACATTAATAATAGAAGGCCTAAGGGAGGAAATAAAATACCTCAGAGAGCAACAACAAAGTACTGCAAAGGAGGTGATGGAAATGAATAAAGCGCTTAAAGAAATGGAAGACCTGAAAAGGGAAGTTGAAGCAATGAAGAAAATCCAATCTGACACATCCATAGAACTGGAAAACCTTAAGAAAAGAATTGAAACTACAGACACTAGCATCACCAACAGAATACAAGAGATGGAAGAAAGAATTTCAGGCTCAGAGGATAAAATTGAAGAAATTGATATATCTGTCAAAGAAAATGTCAAATCTAAAAAGTCCTGACACAAAACCTTCAGGAAATCAAGGACACAATGAAAAGACAAAATCTCAGAATAATAGGAATAGAAGAAAGAGAAGAGTCCCACCTCCATGGACCAGAAAATAGCTTCAACAAAATCATTGAAAAGCATTTCCCAAATCTAAAAAAAAGAGATGCCTATAACTGTACAAGAAGCCTACAGAACTCCAAATGGATTAGACCAGAAAAGAAAATCTTCCCGCCACATAATAATCAAAACACTAAATGTACAGAACAAAGAAAGAATTTTAAAAGCTGCTAGGGAAAAGGGTCAAATAACATATAATGGCAAACCTATCAGAATCACACCTGACTTTTCTTCAGAGACTCTAAAAGCCAGAAGGGCCTGGACAGACATCTTGCAGACAATAAAAAACCACAAATGCCAGGCCAGACTACTATTCCCTGCAAAATTGTCAATGAGCGTAGATGGAGAAAACAAGATATTCCATGACAAAGCTAAATTCAAACAATATCTATACACAAATCCAGCTCTACAGAAGATGTTGGAAGGAAAACTTCAACCCAAAGAGGTTAACTACACATAAGAAAGCACAGGAAGCAAATAGCATGCCTGCAGCAAAACCAAAAGAAAAGAAGCTCACTCACACACTATTTCCACCAACATCAAGGTGGCAGGAAGTAACAATCACTGGTCATTAATATCTCTCAACATCAATGGACTCAATTCCCCAATAAAAAGGCACAGGCTAGCAGAATGGATGCGAAAACAGAATCCCACATTCTGCTGCTTACAAGAAACACACCTCAGCAAAAAAGATAGATGATATCTCCAAGTAAAGGGCTGGAAAAAGATATACCAAGCAAATGGACCCAAGAAAAAAGCTGGAGTAGCAATTCTAGTATGCAACAAATTGGACTTTCAACCAACATTAATCAAAAGAGATGGGGAAGGACACTATATACTCATCAAAGAAAAAAATCCACCAAGATGAAATTTCAATACTAAACATCTATGCCCCAAATGTAAGACCACCCACATTCATTAAAGAAACACTATTGAAGCTCAAATCCCACATTGAACCTCATGCATTAACAGTGGGAGACTTCAACACACCACTCTCACCACTGGACAGATCAACGATGCAGAAACCAAACAGAGAAATAATGAACCTCAAAGATGTCATGAATCAAATGGACCTAATTGATATCTACAGAACATTTCACCCCCCCAAAAAAGGATACACTTTTTTCTCGGCACCTAGCAGAACCTTCTCCAAAATCGACCATATAGTCAGTCACAAAGCAAGCCTCAACAGATACAGGAAAATTGAAATTACTCCTTGTAACTTATCAGACCATCATGGAATAAAGCTAGGTTTCAACAATAATCAAAACAACAGAGTGCTTGCAAAAACATGGAAACTGAACAACTCTCTCTTCAATGACCTCTGAGTCAGGGAAGAAATAAAAAAAGAAATTAGAGTCTTCTTAGAGCTCAATGAAAATGAAGGCACAACATACCCAAACTTATGGGACACATTGAAAGCAGTGCTAAGAGAAAAGTTTATAGCACTAAGTGCCTTCAAAAAGAAACTGGAGAATTCCTATACTAGCCACCTAAAAGCACACCTGAAAGAGCTATAACAAAAAGAAGCAAACACTCCCAAGAGGAGCAGACGAGAGGAAATTATCAAACTCAGGGCTGAAATCAACAATTTAGAAACAAAAAGAACAATACAAAGAATCGACAAAACCAAGAGCTGGTTCTTTGAGAAAATCAACAAAATAGACAAGCCCTTAGCTAAACTAACTAAAAGGCAGAGGGAAAATACCCAAATCAACAAAATCAGAAATGAAAAGGGGGAAATAACAACAGACATTGAGGAAATCCAAAGAATCGTTAGGTCCTACTTCAAAAACTTGTACTCCACAAAATTGGAAAATCTAAATGAAATGGATGATTTTCTTGATAGATTCCACCTAAAAAGGTTAAATAAAGAACAGGTAAACAAATTAAACAGTCCTATAACCCTTAAGGAAATAGAAGAAGTCATTAAAAGTCTTCTAACCAAAAAAAGCCCAGGCCCAGATGGTTTCAGCACAGAATTCTACCAGACATTCAAAGAAGAGCTAACACCAATATTCTTCAAATTC
The DNA here is from genome assembly GCA_907164525.1 of Lophiomys imhausi. Classification (NCBI taxonomy): domain Eukaryota; kingdom Metazoa; phylum Chordata; class Mammalia; order Rodentia; family Muridae; genus Lophiomys; species Lophiomys imhausi. Next base: position 5,309 of record CAJQZJ010022490.1, on the reverse strand, counting down.
TTCCACAACATAGAAACAGAAGGAATACTGCCAAACACATTCTATGAGGCCACAGTTACCCTGATACCTAAACCTCACAAAGACCCAACGGAGAAAGAAAATTTCAGACCAATTTCCCTTATGAACATGGATGCAAAGATACTTAATAAAATCCTTGCAAACCGGATCCAAGATCACATCAAAAGTATCATACACCATGATCAAGTAGGCTTCATCCCAGGGATGCAGGGGTGGTTCAACATTAGAAAATCCATCAATGTAATCCACCACATAAACAAGCTGAAAGAAAAGAACCACATGATCATCTCATTGGATGCTGAAAAAGCTTTTGACAAAATACAGCACCCTTTCATCATAAAAGTCTTAGAGAGATCAGGCATACAAGGACCATACTTAAAAATAATAAAAGCAATTTACAGCAAGCCAATAGCCAACATCAAACTAAATGGAGAGAAACTTAAAGCATTTCCTCTAAAATCAGGGACAAGGCAAGGCTGCCCACTCTTTCCATATCTCTTCAACATAGTACTTGAAGTTTTAGCTAGAGCAATAAGACAACTAAAAGAGATCAAGGGGATACAAATTGGAAAGGAAAAAGTCAAAGTGTCCCTATTTGCAGATGATATGATAGTATACATCAGTGACCCCAAAAATTCCACCAGAGAACTTCTACAGCTGATAAATTCCTTCAGCAAGGTGGCCGGATACAAAATCAATTCAAAAAAATCAGTAGCCCTTCTTTACACAAAAGATAAATGGGCTGAGAAAGAAATAAGGGAATCAACACCTTCACAATAGCCACAAATAATATAAAATACCTGGGGGTAACTCTAACCAAGCAAGTGAAAGACCTGTATGATAAGAATTTCAAGTCCCTGAAGAAAGAATTTGAAGACGATATCAGGAGATGGAAAGATCTCCCTTGTTCATGGATAGGTAGGATCAACATAATAAAAATGGCAATCTTACCAAAAGCAATATACAGATTCAATGCAATTCCTATCCAAATACTAACTCAATTTTTTACAGATCTGGAAAAAAAATTTTCAACTTCATATGGAATAACAAAAGACCCAGAATAGCTAAATCAATCATATCCAATAACAGAACATCTGGAGGTATCACCATCCCGGATATCAAGCTGTACTACAGGGCAATACTAATAAAAACAGCATGGTACTGGTATAGAAACAGACCAGTTGACCAATGGAATCGAATTGAAGACCCAGAAATAAACCCACACACCTATGGTCACTTAATTTCTGATAAAGAATCCAAAAACATACAATGGAAAAAATAAAGCATCTTCAATAAATGGTGCTGGTCTAACTGGATGTCAACATGTAGAAGAATGCAAATAGATCCATACTTATCACCCTGTACAAAACTTAAGTCTAAGTGGATCAAGGACCTCAAAATAAATCCAGACACACTAACATTAATAGAAGAGAAAGTGGGGAAAAGCCTTGAAATCATTGGCACTGGTAGCAACTTCCTGAATAGAACACCAATAGCTCAGGCACTAAAACAATCAATAAATGGGACCTCATAAAATTGAAAAGCTTCTGTAAGGCAAAGGACACTGTCCTTAGAACAAAACGGCAGCCTACAGACTGGGAAAGGATCTTCACCAACCCAACATCTGACAGAAGGCTAATATCCAAAATATATAAAGAACTGAAGAAATTAAACCCCAAAAAATTAAATAACCCCATCAATAAATGGGGTATAGAGCTAAACCGAGAATTCACAGAAGAGGAATCTCTAAAGGCTGAGAGGAATTTGAGGAAATGTTCAACATCTTTGGTCATCAGGGAAATGCAACTTAAAACAACTCTGAGATTCCATCTCACACCTGTCAGAATGGCTAAGATCAAAAACTCAAATGATAGCACATGCTGGCGAGGATGTGGAGAAAGAGGAACACTCCCCCATTGCTGGTGGGCGTGCAAACTTTTTCAACCACTTTAGAAATCAATCTGGAGATATCTTAGAAAATTGGGAATAAATCTACCTCAAGACCCAGCCATACCCCTCTTGGGCATATATCCAAAAGATTCGAAATGAAACCACAAGGACATTGCCTCAACAATGTTCATAGCAGCTTTATTTGTAATAGCCAGAAACTGGAAACAACCCAGATGTCCTTCAACTGAAGAATGGATAAAATACTGTGGTACATTTACACAATGGAATACTACACAGCTATCAGAAATGAGGAAATCATGCAATTCGAAACCAAATGGATGGAACTAGAAAAACTCATCCTAAGTGAGCTGACGCAGTCCCAGAAAGATGAACATGGTATGTATTCCCTTATAAATGGATATTAACCATACATTACAGGATAACTATCCTACAACCTACACACCCAAATAGATAGGAACCTAGCATATCTATCCTAGGAAAAATTCTACCCACCAATGAGTCATGGAATCTGCTACAGGTTAGTGGAACACCACACCCTAGATGATGTGCCTTATCAAGCTCCAGTACAAGTGGAAGCTCTTGGCCCTCACATGACGCAAGATCTGAGGGAGTATCATATGTGAGGGTACACCTCATCTTAGGAGATGGAGAGTACCAAGCAGAGGAAGAAGGAGGGAGGGAGGGAGGGAGGGAAGGAGAGAAGGAGGGAAGGAGAGAGGAAGGGAGGGGCCAGGTGGGGAGGAGGGAGGAAACTATGTTCTAGAAGTAAATAATACTTCTTTTAAGAAAAGAGTTAATAAGCTTAAAAATATAATAAAAATACAATATAAAAATTTCAAACTATAATTTACCAAAGGTATAATTGCCTTACTGGCATGAAAGGAAAATGGCCTTAATTTCAGATTAGAACGTTAGACTGCAGGTGGCTACAGAGATTACACAAACTTGATAGCAGCTTAAAAGTTTTTTTTTTTTTTTTTTTTTTTTTTGTAGAGGTATAGGCTATTTCCATCGTTTGGCATTAAAAAGCAGGTAACAGGTTTAAAACACTGTAAATAAATTAAAGGTGACAGCTGTTCAACCTGGTTTTATAAACCTCCAAGAGTTGTAAAAACTTAAGGCTATGGTAAAATAATGCATGGTGTTAGCCCATGCCTTTACCTCCAGCAGAAACAGGAGGATCACTATAGAGTTAGTTGTCTTATAAATTCTAGAGTTACAAGCCACAGGGTGGTGATGGTGCGCACCCTTATTCCCATCATTGGGGAAGAATACACCCTTAATCCCAACACACTAGAGACAGAAACAGGCAGTTCTCAGAGCTCAAGGTCAGCCTGATACAAAACAAGCTCTAAACAGAGAAAAACATTGATCCAGGGGTGGAGGAGCACATCTTTAATCCCATCAGTTGGGAACCACATGTCTTTGATCCCAAGACTTAGAATGCAGAGACAGGCACATAGGATTTGGAAAGATTTAAGTTTAAAAGCTACTTACAAAAGGCAGGCTGCAATTCAAACAAATTGTCCTTTGAGATCTCAAAATATATACACTAAAGGTTTGTTTAGCTCCAAAATATCAAAATAATTTCTTCTTTAATCCGGATTGAAAGGTAATACTTTATATATTGTCAAAAAACCAAATTTGCTCCAGGAAATATATTACCTGACCCCCCCCCCCAAAAAAAAAGGTAATTATCCCAGAGTTAGGATTAGGGCAGGGCTCTGTTCTTATCTTTCCAGGAGATTTAAAGCATCCATTCAAGGAATCCAGGGACAACTGGACAAGGGAATCCTCAGCAGAAAACAGATCAGACACCAAAGAAGATGAGTGGCCCAGATGATCCAGCCTTGCAGACTTCTTCAATAGCAGTTTCCTCAAAAGTCTACAACCACAACAACTCAAAATCACTAAGATCGTTCAGCTCCACAAACAACTCCAGTCAGATCTTCAGTAAAGCTCTGAAGATTAGCTTCTGTCTATGAACTTCTTAGGACATCTAAATAGCTGAGCAAAAAAGGACTGAACATCAAATGATTCTATTAACATTTTTAACCATTTTTCCATTCTTATTTGGGCCCCAAACAGGTTTACTACATCCCAAATCAGCATAAAGTCATTTTAAGAGAACAACGTCCCATCCCCAGAAGGTGGGGAGGGTGTTCCCCCCATTTTGGTTATTTGATAGTTAATTGAAATTTTTGTTATTTAGGGGAAAAAAGACTACAAGCTGTTAAATGGTCTTGTTAAATGGATTTTCGAGGTTAGACCCAGGGACTTCTCTCTTTTTCTTTTCTGTATCCTTCTTTCTCTCCTGTGTAGGAGTGAACAGACGAGAAAAATGGGACATAGACATAGTATAGGAAAGATCAAGAAAAAAGGACAGATTATTGAATATGGCCTTATACCTTTGTATACTGATACAAAATTAATATTATATTTGGCTAAATTGGTATTGATCATTGTATATTAACGCAAAATTAAGATTGTATAGGGTTACATCGGTATTGATCTTTGTATATTGATACACATAAGATTATTTTTAGCCACAATGGTATTGACCCTTGTATATTGATGTAAAATTAAGATTGTATTGGGCTACATCGGTATTGATCTTTTTATATTGATACAAAATTAAGAGTAACGCTTCTTAAAGGTATTGTTCGTAGTAATACTTAAAAATGAAATGTCAAGTTTTGACCTCTTGCTACCAACCGACATAAACTGTTTAGGATAATTAAGAAACGGAAACTAATAGTCATGAAAACATGTCATTTTGTTAGTTACCATGACAGTCTATCACAGTTATTTTCTAAGCTACTCAGAAATCAAGTTGCTAAGAGACAAGCAATATTTGCTTATCTAAATATAAGAGATAGATAGGGCATCTTCAAAAACCTCAAGAGATCTGCAGAATATGGCATTCAAAGATGTTTTCTTAACTTAAGATTTTTTGATATCAAGACATGTCAGGTCCTGACAGCACACCCTATTCTACCCCAAGTAGAAGATGAGCATCGAAGAATCTCCAGTGGGATATGATTGAATTGGTGGTAAGCCTTTCTCTTGGCCAGAAAAACCCCTTGCTTCAACTGTAGACAGACTTCTGTCCAAAAAGGACAAAACTTGGAAGCAGATAAGTCGACAGCCTAGCTCTGCCAAGACAGGGTAGGTAAGCCCTAAATAATTCCTGCTCTACAATCAATGTCTGTCAGAGAAACGGGGCCAAATGGCTGAAGATTGATGCTGTAATGTATGGAGAGACATTGGGAACTGTCCAGGCAGCCACTGGTATGTCATTTCTTAGTTTTGGAAGCTGCAGGCCCTGCACTTCCTATATAATCAGATATATTTATCCCCCTCAGAGACCTGAGAGGGAT